>JAEMBS010000169.1:0-50000 GCA_018467065.1 Ephestia elutella | reverse complement strand
CCACGTTACGTTTCTCGGTACCATTAACACGGGCATTGAACGTAAACGTCCACCGGATAGCATCTTACGAGCAGCGGAACTGGAAAAAGCGTTTTATTGTCTTAACATTTAGGTGCAATTTTGTTAATGGTGTCTGGGAGCACTACAAGGTGCGAACTTGGGCGGATGGCCATTGATACGATGCAGAATTGGGAGAGCAACGAACTTCGGTCGCGGAGAAAGTGTTGTGTCGTAACCTTGAGCATTGGGTCTGTCGCTGTCCATCGGATCACCTAATTGATACGTCACTGCAATGTATGGATATGCTGCGAACACCCACGTACTGCTCAAGATCAATCATATAGGACCTGTTTACTATTTAAGTTTCACTTTCATCTGTAATCTTGACAAGACAATTTGATGTTTGAACATTATATTGTTATCTCTACATTACTGTCATCATTTTGTAGAGTTTAACATCAATTAATGCGCTGTCAAATCTGGTTTTAGATATGATGTTTTGTTGTTTTCATAGCTCTTACAGGAACTTTTTATAATACTCAGTAGAAGTTTTTCCAGGGAAAGAAGAAGAGAGTCAGAAAACATTGTTCGTATAAAGTTAAATGTACTATTTAACAATGTAACATTTCCACCTTGTTTGCTTATGTTTTTTTTGTTTTAAAAACAAATATTTTACAGACACGCAATTATCTCTTTTACTACGAAAAAATTGGTTTCACAAAAATAAATATTGAAGTAGCGGTTAGCATTACTAGTTTATGCGGTCACACGTTTGTCATTAATCGATTGTGATGTTTTTGTTGAATAAAATGCTATAGATTTTAAACTAGGCACAAGTTTACAACAAAAAAGTTAATTTTAGTATGTCGTAGCATATCCCAGCTCGTAGCGGTACTACGAGTTTCTCGTAGACCACATGTCTACGAGAAATGGGACGTCTACGAGACATGTATTGAATAGTGATAATATTAGTACCTTATAATATTAAAGTCAATTTCTTAAGCGATGTATTTAATTATTTTTACTAATATTTTTTATCGTTGAAAATGAATTTTTATTCGATAGAACCGGTTTATCAATTTATTCAAAATAGAAATAGATTTTTGAATGCAGTGTTCAAAAATTAAAAAAAGGACTCCATTCTTGACGTTTATTTGTTAAATTTTTAATATACTATGCTGCTTTCATGAAGAAGTCTACGTTCGTAATATTATTATTAATTCACAATTTTACACTACAATGGTAATCATGAAGGTCTTCGTTCAATGACCTCTCAAGTGAAATTCACATTAAAGATGTTTCTATGCTATAAAACTGCCATCCGTCGTTTTTCTTTACATGCGAAAGCCAACAAAACACTAAAGAATGAATGTTTCTTTTACATTGTCTCTGATGAATTCAGAGCTACAATTGCGCTTGAGACGACGATGTTAACAATCATACCCATTCTTGGAAACGCTTCAATAGAGCTGAATTATTTTACGTTTTTTCTCTTTAAATTTCATCGGGCGATCAAGAGAAATCTTTTGGGATGTGTTGATTCATATATACTCTAATTTTAATTGCAGCAAAATTACCAAGGGTGTTGAGAATCTCATGATTGTGTGTACCGTGACGTTCACTTTCTAACGACCCGAGCCGAAAGAATAATGCTTAAGAGTCGATGTTTGCAGCTGTTCCCAGCCACTAATTAAACAACTTTCAGCTCTTTGCCAGATAATTACAAGTATGTGCGCAGGCGCCATTAATTAGAGCCGAAAAATGTAACTTCACCAATTCACTTGACGTTTTCGGGTAAAAGCGATCTGAAATCGTTTCATAACATGGTTACGATGGTAATAAGAACTCTATATCAATAAACGAAGGCAAGGGTTTAGATAAAATAATTTCTGTCTAAATTCAAGTAATTCAGTGAAGCTATCGCATTACCATTAAATTCTAATAAAATTAAAAGTGATAAAATGATGTACATAACCAAAAAATTTATATAGTATTTGCATATACTTAAATTTAGTCTTCATTTTTTTTTAAATAAAGATTTTTTGAATCGTCTTGCAAAAAATAAATCTTTCATCATGGTCCAGTTAAATGACAACAATAGCACAGCGAGTAGAAGATCAACATTATGATGATAACTCAGCAGTTGTAATTACTTGACGTGACAAGGCAATTTCCCGCCAAATCCGGAACACCACGCGACAGGCAGGTGTAGAGTCCAAGACTTTGTTACGCGAGTCTAATGCTTTTATACTTAAGGAACCACAAATCTAGGTACCTAACCACGAATTTAAATCTTAGCTATACGAGTTGCGCCCCGCGGGCTCTCATGGGAATTACGGGATAAAAAGTACAATAAAAGCCCGGTGTTTTTGTAGTACCCGTGTACTTTTAATCAAAATCCGTCTTTAGCGTGATTGAGTAACACATATACATTCGTACTTTCGCATTCATAATATACCTTAGGATGGAAAATTGATAATATTACGGACAGATTAAACTTTTCCAAATTACCCAAATAGATGTTTATTTTGTGGTCAAACTTTAAATGTCTTGTATTTTAGACTGGTTCATTACATTGCACATATATAATGGATTCCTGGATCCATGTGGAATTATAATAAGTCAACAATCAGCTATCGATATAATTGATTTGTGAATAACAAATGCAGTCAAGAGACAGAAAATGAAAGTTTTTGAAGACGCCCATGTCACGTCGGTTTTTGTCGATCATCTCGTGTGAAATCTTACAAGACTTTTTATGTATTTTAGAAGAGCGGTGTGGAGCAAGATTCTGCTACCATTATTACTAAGTGCACATTATGAAGTATTTATTCATGAGTTTTCACGATAAATGGATTTTAATAATTCTATCCATACTTGTAATCTACTAGACTACTACATCGTATTGTTGTGCCACTGGTATTATAAAGTGTCCCCGTGGCTCAACTGGTAGTGTTAAATGGAATAGCACTTTCCCCTAGGCACTACTGGTAGTGTCACGCGGTTGTGCTGCGGGCAAGCAACGACTTAAACCAAAAACCAGTGCCAAACAGGTCACAAACGGGTCTCTATTGTTTCCCCTAATTTTTTGTACTCCTAATGTAGTTTGGTGCACAAACTTTTAGTACAACATTGTTTCGTACATTATTATGAATTCTAATTTAGTTTAGCCTATTTTTGATTCGCCTAAGTTTTTATCGCCGTATATTTACTTTTCAAATAAGTCATTAGGCCTAATAATTGATTATTTCTAATATTCACAAATACTAATTAATATTTCGTACAAAGCAATTAAGCACAAAATTGTAACACCTAATTATTTCTGTTCTAATAATTTCTGATAATTATTACAAAGTATTTAAATCTAATAGGGGGGGGGGGACGACTAAAATTAAACATTGATGGATTTGTGTTTGATAACTAACTTGTGTTGAACTAAAGCGTGCAGCATGCAAGCAAGCATACAGCATGCAAGAAAGCCTGCAGCATGCAAGCAAGCATGCAGCATGCAGCATGCAGCATGCAAGCAAGCATGCAGCATGCAAGCAGGCATGCAGCATGCAAGCAGGCATGCAGCAAGCAAGCAAGCATGCAGCATGCAAGTATTTCTGGGTGGCTCCACCAGAAGACTCGCTCCGTCGGCCCTTCGATTAATTCGTGCACTCGACCTCGCTACGCTCGAGAGGTCGCCGGCTCGCTTCGCTCGCCACCTCCCCCCCTCGCTGCGGTTCGGCCTCGTGCCCTCATTTCTCTCAGGACCTCCTTCGCGAGCTTCTGGTTCCGCGCGAAGGAATAACACTCTAGTATAGGGCAAACTTGAGCCACGTGGAGTCGGGGTGCTCTAAGTCGGATCTGTGACTTATCAAGATTTTTAGGAATTATTATTAGTAGTGCATTACTAACATCATTCTGAAAATGATTGACGACAGACTGGACTGTTCTTATCTCCGGCACTGTTGTGATAGACATGTCACAGTACCCATGCCGGTGAGAAATAGCTAATACTTAGTAATAATTAAATTTACTAATATTCAATTAGTTATAATTATAAGAAGTGATTATTACAGTAAGTAATAATTGTCTCAAACAAATTTATACGAGGATATCGTTACGTGTAAAAAATTAAAAGCCAAACGATTTTAGAACATCTAATAATAGAGACTCAAAAATTGCATCTAATAATTATTAGGCTAAATTATTATTGTGCAAAAACATCAATTAGGCGAGACAATAATTGTGCATAACATGTTTAGGCCAATAAGGTTCGGCGAAGTGAAATTAGAGACAAAAATTTTAAGCGAAACAAAGGGCACCCGTCACAAACAGGTCAGAAACGATTGAACGGACTTTGATGTAATTTGGTATATGGGTAGAGTTAAGTGGAAGTGGAAGATGAAGGAGTGCTTTTTATTCCGAATTTCTCTTGAGAGCGGAGCATAGCTCCGGAGCGCAGTCCTGTAAAAAAACTTATTTTGCATCGCATGTTTTGCAATCTTGTACAATACATATATACATACATAGAATCACGTCTTTATTCTTTACAGGGTAGATAGAGCCATGAGTCGTGAGACTCGAAGGTCACGCTTAGCGGAATAGTGGGCTCTCTGATGGAATGGAGATTCAGGTATAGTGACAGGTTGCTAGCCCATCGCCTATGAGTGGAGGAATCCCCAGTTTAAAGCCCTTTCCCTCTATTGACTTTTACAATCTGCGCGGGAAGAGAAGTAGCTGGCACATTCTATGTTTTTTCTTCGCTCCCAGACCAGCATGGAAGCAATATCTTCTTGTACAATATCTTCCAAGACAGAGCGACATGCTTCACTTGTTCCTTATCATCAATTTATTTTGTAGACAAGTGACCAGCTTTTAAAATAAATTAAAGCTAAAGATCAAATCTAAAGCTATATAGCTTTCACTGGTCGTTAATCAATGAGAGTTAAATTGGATAATATTCCCGATAAGCATTGACGAAGATGACTGTTTTGACAGAGCAATTAAACTCTTCAATGATTATTAAGAAGCAATCAAATAGCAGCTTATTCTTCGGCGATCACTTTTCAATCGCGATAATATCTGATATTACAGGATGATTTATAAAAAGTTTATTAACATACATTTTATTGTATATTTAACATTTTATAAATCAACCTGTAAAATCTGAATACCTTTACCATCACTAGATACATATAAAAACTGACAGATTATATATTTAAATGTCTACCTAAGTATTTGCAATAAATAAATGCGTTCTTAAACAGAGCAGTGTATACGATGTACACATTTCCCAGAGAATATTTACGGTTAGAATCAATTAACCAAACGTTTCTTCAGCTATAATTGCGGTCGAGCATACATATTAATAGGATGGTAGCGGTTTTGCAGATTGATAGGGGAACGAAAGTGTTATTCATACAGAAAGGGCTTGGGAGTGGTATTATTATAATCATGCAGCGTGGTCCGAAAGTTACGGAAGTTCATCAAATCTTGAATAGTTTTTTACCGGCTCATAGTCAGTGAACCTTTGGCTGGTATTCGTTTGGGCGGTTGGTGTCCCACATTCGCCGCGTTTCTTGTCTAACGCTTAATTGAGCGCAGCACCCACTACAGTCTATTATTATAATATCGCCGCAGATTACAGAAAATAGAAAATGCCCGAGGGCCCGCTTTCTTACAAGTAACTAGCGCTAGCCTAGTTATGAGCAGCTGGGTGCAGCCGCAGAGAAAAAATATCAATCTCAACTCTCACGTGGTCATAATCATAATGAATGTTTCGGCGGGGCTCAGCTAATGTTTGATAATTTTGCACATTTTATTATAACTTAATTGTGATACTCGTTTAAATACGAGTATGTAATCTTGTTGTCAAACTTCAAACACAGGTATTCAGACAGACCTAGTTTTTTTCCTCAGATTCGTTAAAATGATTTATTATATAGTTATTTCCTTGTTTGAAACTTCTGGTATTATTTTGATATTTTTGAAACATTACCCATTGCTACTGTCGATACTCACATAGTCATGTATATTCTTGCATCGATCGACGACTTTCTGTGCTTTCTAACCAGCGATCGAGTGTCTGGGGTGAAATCGCCAGCGCACCCACCGCCGCCCGTATGCGGATTGTGGCTTCTCTTACGTCCGTCTGTCCATACTTGTTCAATTCTGAGATAATTATGGTTTTTCTGAATCCTATCATTTTCTATTAATTGCAATCACAGACAGATAACGTTATTTTTACTGGTGATGTTAGTTTTAGGTAGTACAAAATCGGATTATTTACTTTTTTTTATAGTTACAGAAGTACCAACTGAATAAATAATATGTAAAATCTATTTCTGAAAGGTTCTGGTTCAAATGTACGTTCCTTGTGAGATTTATACCAAACCTGATCACGGTTCTAAAGTTGTCCTAACAGACAAGCACTTACTTCTGGTGACCCTTCGCACGACATCATCGTATGTCGTCTGCACTTTATTGATGACTATTATGTGTAAAATGGATGGCAAAAACTGTTTCGAAGGCGACGGCAAAAGGTCTCTTACTTCTAGATGGTCAAGCTTTAAACAATCTGATAAGTGATCAATGATATCGGTGCAAAACGCGACCTTGCCTTTAATAAGGTGAAGGCCACGCGGTTTCCTCTCGACGCAACGGGAGCGCGCTCAGTGAAAGATGCCGCCGGTGCAGTTCCGGCGGCACAAGCACATGCACTCGGTCAGTGGGTCACCCCTCCAGCCGGTGGGGGGGATGTTGCGGCCGCAGGGCCACGTCGGTGGTAGTGCGGCGCGGACAGTCGCCGCCATGGTCGTTGCCAACCTGTCGCTGCTCGCGCGAGCTTAGCCGACGCAAGCGCCGCCTGCGGGCGCTCAGTGCTACAAGTGCTCACACCAACTTGTTGTTGCAGGCCGTGACCGCTGGACTGTGACTATGAAGAGGACCAGGCTATTGCTGGCGATCGCGACGCTCCTGTTACAGGTCTGTATTTTTTTTTTTAATTTCGATCTTAGAAGAAATCTAGTTCTTTTATATTGAATCAATCAATTATTAAATCATCATCCAGGATATTCGACTTTAGAAACACTTGTGTCAAAATATTTTATTAACTTCAGTTAGTAAGTTCGTCATGTTTTAAATATGCGGTAACGATGAAAACAACAATCGCAATATTTATAATAATGAAACTGAACTAGAACAACTTGTCATTTAGAGTACTAATTAGGTACGAACCTACTTTTTCTGAGACTAATTTCAACTATCTTTAGCATTTAGCCTCCTTTCAATTTTATAATAATTATTTCGAGCGAAAGTAGCTTTATCGCCCCAGTAGTTATCCCCAAAAAATCTAAGAGATGATTAATGTCTATAGCTAATTTAAACCAATTTAAATGACTGCCTTGTACAGATACAAAGCAGTAAGAATACAGAGGTTCAACATACAAACATAGCTTTTGATATAATATAAGTGCATTTGGATAAAACTCAACGTCTCTTCAAGGACACGCAAATCCACATTTCAAAGCAAATGACAAAATTACAAAAAAAATACAAATTCTTAATGATGTAATGTTGAAATTAAGCCTAAGTTGTAATAGCTTTTAGTTAAAGATACCAATGTTTTACCAAACCAATAAGGATTATTTCCTGGTAATTACCATTAGAAAATACTAATATTATTACATTTCACTTACAAGTAATGTTCAAATTAAAATAAAACTTACTTTTAACTATCTGAAAAATGTGTAAGGTACACGACTTGTCTTCTATATACTCATTGTGCCGTGTCAGACTCGAGTCTGGATACCGTTCGGACTCTACCAGATAACAGAGCATCTAACTGGCCATCGCTCACTGGAGACACCTTGAGTAACGTATCGGTACTTAGATTACAGAGATCTATGCGATAAAGCAGTTATTTTTTAGAACACAGCTGCAGACAAAGATAATTTTTTCTGATTACTTAAATATCAACATTACCCTTTGACCAATAAAATTTATGTTTTTCACTAAGTAAATTCTCAACATACAAAGTTGAAAATAGTCTCATCAACCCATAAAGATAACAAGCTGATTATTGAAATAATAAAAATACGACTGACAACTCACATGGCCTATGTCACTCGAAGGAATTCAAGGAATCTAAAAATATCTCTCGCATCAACAAGATTTATGGTGGTATAAAGAAACTTACATACATACATGAACCCTGAAAACATAATACTCCTTTTTTGGTCAGTCGTGTAAAAAGTAAGAATATCATTAAATCGACTTATCTTAATAAATAATTTTCTGACCTACGATAGCAAATTTGAAAACATGATCAATTAGCGGAAGTTCGGAAGAGGCTAATATCTAACCAAGTACCCACTTTATAAATACTAATCTAATCAAATTAGTAATATTGCGTACACTCAGCACTTGGTAGGGAGTAGAGACGCACGCGCGTAATGCGGTGGCTCCACAAAACAATGAGAGAACAGCACTGCAGCTTACCTACACGAAGGTCTAACAATAAGATGTTATTAGTATTAGATAACTGTCATATATGTAGTTTATTATCTCTAAATACTTGAGTGATCACTGACAGAGTTTTCCTTACTTTTAATATTCGAAACATTGACTTTTAGTCAGGTCATCTAACTATTTGGTAGAAGATGTATTCCGCTACTATTTCTCAAATATCCATCGACTTCAACATGGCAGATAAGGTAACTCTGGAGCACAAATTCCATGGCATGACCTATCTATTACATCTTTAAATTGCGGTGGCGTGCAACATCGCACGCTGCTCTATTCTTACATTATACAGCTTTTTCCGCTTGCGTTCTCGGCAACTGGGCTAATGATTCCGTTAGCACATCCACAAAACAGACCATTGCAGCTAACTGCATATGCTGATCTACGTATATTGAATGTCTATTGGAGAAATCATCGCTTAACTCGCTGATGTTGTATTAATTGCCGCCGTCGTGTCTGACAGCGCCCAGTCTACGTGCAGCGAATGCACAAGAGATGAATAACAATTCTAAAATAGTCTATAAAGTCTATTAAGAAAATAATTTTTGCCGGTTTCCTTGACGTGTTTTAAGATATAATCGAGCAAAAAACGCTGTATTCTACAGATCACTATAAACAAAGCTATGATATAGAATTCCGTGTTAATAAGTTATTTTATTAAAAATATAAAAGAATCGTAAACCCAAATATATAGCTAATAACTTTTGCTTCCAAAATAAAACAAATATTCACTTTTCCTACATACTTAGCATAAAAGCCGGGCCAGATAAAAGAGAGTTGTAACGCCCGTCAAAACTCGCCGAAATGCATATTTAAGTACGCACTGTACACGCGTAGTTTTGGTACGTGTAATTAATGAAACTTTCATCCGCCATTATTCTGCTTGAAACGAGTTGTTACGAAAATACGATAATTTGCATAACTTCGTAGCAACGTGCTACGAGAGCCGCCTACGAGCTACGAGGCCTACGACGCTTCGTAGCGTAGTCGTTGACCGCCAAAATACCACAGCACTTTCACTGAATGAAGTTTTCCGTTTTTGTCGGTGATGCAATATTCGTGAATTCGATTTCATCTCCATGGTTTCTGTTGAATTGATAGCACTTCATTGTTACGGCTGTTACGTACCGATCAGTCATGATTAAATCATCGCATGATTTACATTATAGATCGGACAAATGTAATTGTCTTTAGCGAACATTAATATTTGTAAGGATTTATTTTTTAAAGAGTGCGTGATAAATGCAATATTGTTTTTTTTATTACAAAAGCCTATCTTCAAAGAAAAAGAGTTAAACGAGCCCTTTTTAAACACAGATTCACTGCGTTACAAAAAAAAATATATTTTTAGTACCCTCAAAGCTACTGGGTTTTTTTTGATAGATCTCTCTCTCTCTCTCTCTCAGCCTAATGACGTCCACTGCTGGACAAAGGCCTCCCCCAAGGATTTTATCCATGGATAGATCTATATGTGTGGAATATAGGTTCCATAATGAACTTCCCTCCTATCACGTAAGATTTTAGAGAAAAATTGTGTCAAAAATTCAAAACTATTTTTTTCGCTAATATTTTGAGTCATCATTAAAATTAGTGGTTCTATAATTTTTAACATGCTTCACAGCTGTAAATATTATAATACTGTTCATTATTACAAAGCAATTTAATTTTAATTTATTTTTGTTTGTCTATCCCGCAAAAAAAAATTGAAAGTTGTGTTATTTTCTCCATACAAGGACTATAACCATAAAATATATGGAACCGAAAAAAAAAATTTGAATGTAGTGTTAATTTCTAACACTACATTCAAAATTTTTTTTTCGGGAGATACAAACTAAAATAAATTAAAATTAAATTGCTCTGTAATATTGAATAGTATTATAATAATTACAGCAATAAAGCATGTTAAAAATTATAGAACTACTAATTTTAATGTTGTCTCAAAATATTAGCGAAAAAATTATTTTTGAATTTTTGACACAATTTTTCTCTGAAATCTTACGTGATAGGAGGGAAGTTCATTATGGAACCTTTATTCCACACATATAGATCTATCAAAAAAACCTAGTAGCTTTGGGGGTACCAAAACCGTGTAACGCAGTGTTATTTTATTGGAAATTAAATAACATTATAGTTTATAGTTTACATAATACATAAATAAGAACGACTGTTAAAAGCCATACGAATAAATAAATAAATAACATAACCATTGTTGTTGATTATGTATGTTAGATTTTCATTATCTGTAATGTCTGAAGTAAACAGTCTTGTATATTTGCGCTAGAAAGCTCTAGCAACGAAAGTGTGAATGATAACTTTCGATTGTTCAACAAATTTAGCCGCAAACGTTTTGACGTTTGCGATTTTAATCCTCTATAGATTTAGATTTTCGTATCACTTTAAAAAAAAACACTATACGATTTCAAATCAAACAAAAACACCGCTGACCAAATGCAGTGAAATAGGAAACATTTGTTTTGGTATGATAGATACGTATTTTAACAAGTTTTTACTAAACGTTACGAATTAGTCTATCAACCGTATAAAAAGTACCATATATAGTTACCTACATCGATTTTTTCTCTTACCAATTTCTTGATATAAAAAATTGTGTAGAAATTTTTTATAACATATACTTACTTAATTTAAAAAAAGCAAAAACTTAGTCTCTGCCTACCCCCACGGGAAAAAGGCGTGATATGGCGGGATAAGGCGTGGTATGTATGTATGTAAAAACTTAAAAAAAAAAGGTACAAATATACATGTATATTTTTTTGTTTGATACAAGCCTGAATTGAGCTATATTTGTCTAAAGCGTTGTTCTGTGAAGTTATAATACAAGTTACAGATTCGTATATGCTTAATTATATGCTATAGCGAATTAGTTGATATGATGAAAGATGGCACAGTGCCGTACGTGCAGGGAAAGTGCTCACGCGCCGCCGCCGTGTGCCCTTCACGATCGCAGGTCAAGTTTACGATAAAACATTGTTCATTACGGATTATTCCACTTCATTTTAATACTAACGTTTTCAGTTATGCGAGTATTTTTTTTTTGTAGCCGTTTTTCATTCATTTAATTGATGAATGTTGGCAATGATTGTTATGTAAATATGATTATATTTCTATTACACTACAATAGAAATATAATCATATTTACATAACAATCATTGCCAACATTTTTAAAACTCTTGATGTGCAAGGGTTTTATGAAAAACTGGTAGTCTGAGCCATATTTTTTCTGTAATCTGTTTAAAATATGCGCATGGATAATGTTTAATTTTTTTTTTGTTTATTTTTCGTTATTTTGTACTCTATTTTATTTTAATTTGTTAAATGAACATCTATGTGCGTTTTGTGGTTGCCAATAAAGTTTTTTATCTATCTATCTAATGGATAATCAACTGAGCTCTTATGTTGAAGTCAACTATTATTTGTGCTATATGATTCAGTCCAGAAATTCGTGATTCCTTCAATTTGATTTATTTCCTCGCAATCAAAGTGAAAAGCAGAGTTTATAACTCGTCCACAAAACGATTTTTATCCTCGACATTACTATCAGCCCTCGCCTTCGGCTCGCGGGCTGCTAAAAGTCTCGGATAAAAATGATTCGTTTTGTTCACTTGTTGTAAAATCTACTATTAATGATATACAACAAAAGTCCACTTTACTTGGATTTCAATACTGCTTTACGGTAAAAATTAAACGTGATCTTACTTGTTACTTGCCTTCGAAATGAAAGTTACTAATTTGAAAGTTATGCTTATCGGAAGAGGGGACATGTTTGCAGTAAAAGTCTGTGTTCAAAAGTACAGCAACAGATATGATCCATGCCTAATTATACATTCACGTTTCTCATGTTTCTTAGTCGCAAATTTGATTCGTGAGAAAATCTTGTCTTATTAGCGAAAATGAGGAATATTATAAGTTTAATTACTGTTTTAACTATTTAATTTGCTTTTTAATCACTCGACATCGTTGGTGTTGGCTCAACTTTGATTTGTTCGCCCTCGGCTTTAGATAGGTACCCGCGTGAATTTGGTTTTTCATCCCCTTAGGGGTGGAATTTTCAAAATTATTTTGTTAGTGCTCATTGCCATTATAAAGAGAACCTCTCTAAGGTACCACTTTCAGCGGTTTCGTCTCTACGTTAATATCCCAAACAGTCAGCGTCAAATTTTATATAATGCATAGCTTTACGCATCGCTAGAAGTAAGCATGAGACGTACACGAGGTTGTTGACTCAATCACGAAGATCTGATAGGCCACGCACCTCAAACACACTTCCCACGTCCCGGCGCTGGCGCATCGGAATGGGACCTCCAGACAATATGACACGGGGTGGGTCGCAGTGTGCGACCTTACTTTCTTTGTCGCTAATTAAGATGTCATTTTAGATAAATTGCATTGGTTTTACGGAAATGATTGTTATTTTTATAGTTTTTAATTATGCTTCGCGTAGAATACGATTAGTGGGATCTTTGAAATGACGAAGACCTATGATTAATCTAAAGTTTTGTAAATTTATCATCAATAATATCGACACTATTGACGTCTATTCTTACTACCTATATTTTTTATCGCAGTGCATTTTCTTCAATGAAGATGCATAAATTTATGTACTTAATAAAGTTTTATTGCATCTACTAATGTATTACAATTACAATTGTAAACAGCTAAACTTTTTAATGTATGGTTTATCTTATACCTATATATAATATTAGTAACTTCTAAAGGCATATTTGTCTTTATTGGTTACCTATAGAAGCTAATTTTCGTGGAGGCGATACAAAATTTCCTTTCTTTTTTGTGGTCAAACTTAGTAGTCAAACTGACTTGACCACGGGTAATTTAAACATTCTAAATAAGTTTACCTAATAGTCTTCAAATAAAATTGTACAGTTATAGCCAAAAGTTTTATTTAACGTAATTTATCAGCGGAAGACAAACATAAATGGAATGTAGTAAATAATCCCCTTTAATCTATAGAATATCCACAAAACAAACAACTTCGACCTTGTTAGGATCCGCAAATATTGTAAAACGAAAACAAAAATCCGGTTTTACTCATTTCACGTTCATTTAAACAACTTTCATCCGAGGTGTACCAATTTGTAAAGGCATTTGGTCATATAGGCTATTTATTTATTGCCTTCGTTAGCGTTTACAAATATTTTTATCACTTTTTTACATGACTGTCAAAAGAAGAAAGTAACATTTTAAATTTCAAGTAGGCGTTTATTGTATTAGTTCCTTTATGTAAATTAAATTTCCTATATTTCAGATATAAGACCGCAAGAGTAAAAAAAATATTTATCAATCAAGTTCTAATTAAGTAAATTAAAAGATGTAACCGGTTTAAAACAAAGTGATCTTATAAGGGTTCCGTTTGTACCATATGAGGTACGGAACCCTAAAAAAGAATCCTAAATAAGAACGACATAGCTTTATTACGTGCAGCTAAAAATAAAACAATAGTAGGATGTTATCACCCGCGGCAAGTTCGCGGGAAGCGGATGTGGATACTTTCACCTGCTGCGCCCGCGCTGGTCGCTCACCTGGCGCTGCCGCTTTGTCCAATTGGCTTCTTATCAATAATATGAGTTGATGGCCGTGGTTCCTCCACCGGTGGTACATACGATGGATCTAAAGTGCCCATAATTATACAAGTTTGTACAAGTGTGTATAGAATGTGTCCCGTCATCAATGTCGGAGCCTTTAATAGTATGTTATATGGCATTTCTTATGAACATATCACCACCCAAAACTTTTTTTTCTTCTACTGTAGTAAACTGGCAGCCATTTTGTTTTTTTTCGGGCTCTTATACTAATTCAATCGTAACTTCTTGTGTAAAAGTGCTATCGATATAAAATAGGTCTCATTTAAAAGCTAATCATGTAGACAACAATAAAATGAGAAAGATGTTTCAATATGAAAGACAAAAAAAAGAAAAAACTTAAAAGCAAAAAAAATGTTTTTTTGTGTTTTTTTAAAATTGTTATTAGCTTCTTGTGAATAAACTAGCTCATTAAAATGTTTATTTTTTATTTTGAAACGAAAGTTAGAGAAGAAAAAAATGTTTTTTGTACTTTTTTTTCTTCTACTGTAGTAAAATGGCAGCCATTTTGTTTTTTTTCGGGCTCTTGAGCGATTTTTCTGACAGCTAATTAAGAAAAAAAAATCAGTACAAAAAAGTCTCAACAGATAGCGTTCTATGAAAGCCGAGTCGTTATAATGGCTGAACCTATATGGTGCGCTTTTTCTTTTCAACCAGAGGCAGAAAAAAAATCACATAACAGTTTGACAGTTGCACAAATCACAATATAGATACTTTTTAGTTGTTTTTTTTTTTTTTTTTTGTAGCTATAACATGTCCCACTGCTGGGCAAAAGCCTCCCCAGGAGGGGAGGCGGCTTTCCCTCCTCCTCCTCCTCCTCTGTTTTTTTTACTAAGTTTTATTTTTTTTAAATGAATTTTTTGCTTTTTGTATGGAATTTTTTCTCTCGGCTTTTACTAAGCGCCATCTATGAAGTCATTTGGAACTATTTCTTTTTTTAATTTGTGTCACGGAAAATACCTCATTCAATAGTAACTCCTCGTGTAAAAGTGCTATCGATATAAAATAGGTCTCATTTAAAAGCTAATCATGTAGACAACAATAAAATGAGAAAGATGTTTCAATATGAAAGACAAAAAAAAAAGAAAAAACTTAAAAGCAAAAAAAAAATTTTTTTGTGTTTCTTTTTAAATTATTATTAGCTTCTTGTGAATAAACTAGCTCATTAAAATGTTTATTTTTTATTTTGAAACGAAAGTTAGAAAAGAAAAAAAAGTTTTGAGTAGTGATTTGTCCATAAAAAATGCCATATAACATACCATTAAAGGCTCCGACACTGATGACGGGACACATTGTATACAAAAGATAAACAGGGAGCAGGCATTGGCATTCAATATAACACACTGTCAAGTCAATAAATCTGATATACTTATTAAAATAAAAGTAAAAAGAAAATTTAAAAAAAACCGAGGACTGGCGAGGATTATATCGAATTTGTCCATTTACATATAAGCACTTACCTATTTTTATAATATTTTACATTATATTTGTAAAGGCAGTTCATCATGTTTAAGCATTTGGATCTCCACTTGCTACGAATATTGATTATATCATTTAAAATATATTCTAGCTACTGATATAAAAATATTATTTGAATGATTTTAGCAATAGTGACTGACAGCTAAACATTACATATATCTCCGAAGTAAAAGCCACTATATAAGAGCCCTACAATGCCATAGCATTCGAGTTGTCAAAGAAAGCTCCAGTTGTCAAGTTGCAATGTTTATAGGTCCAGTGTTTCTTCCGTAACTGACAATCTCGATCAGTGGGTAATTTCTAACCGGTTTAGAAAACAGGAGTGCCACTCGCAATCTTACACTTCGATTCATAGTCTCCTACCCCAGTATACATAGAGACCAATATCCCATGATTTGAACTTATCACTCGCCCATACTGGCCAGTCTGCAATGCATCTCACTTGCCTATTCTTGCACATATGTGTCGCCATCATAGGGGGACTCGTTTGTCGCTCTCACTCCATAATGTTCGGATCTGGATCCCAGTAAAGTATAGTACTATTTCCAGTTTTATTGTGATGTGTGTACTGTACGTATCTGGTATTTTTTCAACTAAGACTTCTTCTCTAAAATCAGCGTACAGCAGCACAATCCCAGGCTCGGCTAAAGCTGATGTAAAGCGTAAAAATGTATTACCGAATTTGTTAAGAAAGTAAAGCCTTATTTGCCAAGGAAATTTAAATGTAAATTGTCAGATAAACAATTATAATACAAATAGGTACGACCTAGCTAATTGATGCAATCATGTTACTATTCAATTTATCTCCATAATAAAGGATTTTAAGTGATATGATAGCATAGCAGCTCTACACCAATAGAGCCGGGTATCGTGAAAGCATGTTCGGAACTCATCTAAGCAGTATGATTGCGCTGATTAATATTATAATTGCTTGTGCGAGCTATACATCAGTGTAGAAAGTCGGAAAGAACGCCGCACGGCCCGCGGGATAGAGCGAGCGGCGAGATGGTCGCGGCGGCTTGCGTGGCGCCAACTAGAGTGCGACGCTGCAGGAATGTGCTTCTCTGCACTTCTGCACACGATCTAACGCAATTGTTATTTCTAATGATATTCATGTTCAACTGAACTGTGATTTTACTAAAGAATAAGTCATAATTCCGAATCCTAAAATGGTTGGATTTAATTTAAACTTTCGTATTCAAATGTCTATTTTATTAACTTAGTGATGTTTTTTATTTCCAGGAAGCAAAATGCGAGCCTCCGGTGGATTCAGCGTCGTTACCATTAGAACATCGAGCGGGAGCCGGCTACGGGCCGCCACTGGCGCCTCAACACTCAGATGACCCTTGGCCACTCGCCACGCCTGACAGCCCCAAAATCAAACACCTACAAGTGCAATGTGAAAAAACGCATATGCGAGTCAATATCGAGTTTGATCGCCCATTCTACGGCATGATCTTTTCTAAAGGCTTCTACAGTGACCCACACTGTATGCATCTAAAGCCAGGAACAGGGCACCTTAGTGCTACATTCGAAATTTTCCTCAACAGCTGCGGTATGTCCAGCTCTGCCAACCACAATGTTGCTAGTTACGGGAGTCCCACACCCAGTGGTTCTTACGTCGAAAATACGATCATCGTCCAATACGACCCATATGTACAAGAAGTTTGGGATCAAGCACGAAAACTGAGATGTACTTGGTATGATTTCTACGAAAAGGCAGTCACATTCAGGCCTTTCCAAGTCGATATGTTGCATGCGGTTACCGCCAACTTTCTCGGCGACAATTTGCAATGCTGGATGCAAATTCAGGTCGGCAAGGGACCATGGGCTTCAGAAGTGTCCGGTATTGTCAAAATAGGACAGACGATGACGATGGTGCTCGCGATTAAAGATGATGAAAACAAATTTGATATGCTTGTTCGAAACTGTGTCGCACACGATGGAAAACGCGCTCCTATACAGTTAGTTGATCAATACGGATGCGTCGTAAGACCAAAAATAATGAGCAAGTTCCAGAAAATAAAGAACTTTGGACCCTCCGCTTCTGTTGTGTCTTTCGCTTACTTCCAAGCCTTCAAGTTCCCAGATTCCATGAATGTACACTTCCAGTGCGTTATTCAAGTATGTAGGTACAATTGTCCAGAGCCAAAGTGTGGTTTGGGTACAGACTATGGAGTCCCATTACTAGGCGGTAATTCTCTTGGTGCTGCGGAATATGGCGTGCCAAACTCACCACATGCGGAATACGGACCTCCGCCACCTTCGCCTCACGCTGAGTATGGCGTTCCTCCGGCATTCCCCGACCCACGCCATCCAGCCGACTCTTCAGGCTCTTTCTCAGAAAAAAGAGATGACGCCGTTCCACCGCCACAAGCTCAAGTATCTTCTACACCTAACGCGCCTAGTCCGTCATCACCTGCTCCGGCCCGCGAAGATGATGAAGTAAATCTTCCACCGCCGCCTCCACCAGGACGCCGCGGAGTATACAACACTGTAAAGAGGAAAGATGATGCACATGGTAACCTCGCAACGCTCGGAGGCAGACCGCGATCCGTCGAGGACTTACCAGAAAGGCTAGTCGGCGTCAGACGGCGAAGAGAAACATCAAAGCAGACGCGCATCTATAAGCGTGATGCTCAAGAGATGACAGATGTGAATACTAGTCGCATCATTCAGGTAGTAGCGCCGGGTGACGTAAACTTCGCACTGAACAACGCGGCGGCGAACGAAACAGTGGTGATTCAGTCTCCAGCAACAGACCCGGAGACGATATGCATGTCAGTGCCGTCGTTTGTGGCGGGGCTGGTCATGTTACTGTTAGTGCTAGTGGTGGCATCGCTTGTGGCCGCGTTTCTTTTCGTGCGCGTCCGAGCGCTCGATAGGAAGGGCGCCCACGGGGCCACCGCCTACTATGAGACGGATTACGTGAAACACACGAATTAGGTGAGTGTGCGAGTGTGACGCGAGGACGTTCCCAAAAACTCTTCTCGGATCCAAAGAGCGTGCGATCTTCGGCCCCGGCCGGACGGCCCGGAGCTGTCGCGGTCGCGATCGAAGCCCGGCCGCGTGCGAGTTATTTATTTAGTTGTCTAGTGAGCGTGATGTATATGTTCGACTGTTTTGTAAATTATTTTATTTGTGTGGAAAGCACTCCTGTACTGCCTTATTTAGTCCTTATGTCTGTTGTAATTTTGTAAAGAGTCGTAAGTAAGGATGTAGTGGTAATGAAGTTGTATACCAATTAAAGTGTCGCGTGTGAAAACCTGATATTGTTTTTTATTGACATTAATGAAACTCACTAAACATAGTATAATTTTTATTAATACAAGATAAAATAACCTAGAGCTTATATGAAAATAAATAACTTTAAACAAGAAATCAACGTCGCACAATTTCTGCATAAGAATTACGAGGGACGAGGTATCCAATTGAACAGATGAAAGTTAATGTTAGTGTTTTGGCTAGTTAGTGAAAATATAATCTAAATAATACGACATTAGAGCATTGTAACTCACAAAGAGGACGCTTATTGTAGGTTCGCACGAGTTTCACCGCCACGGCGGGATTTTCCCAGTGCCTTTACGTTTCCGCTTGCCTTTGAGAGACAAGAGAGTGACTGAAGAATTAAACTTCGATGAATTTGGACTATAGTACAGAACTTCTACAATGCGCTTTTCCTCGTTTCGTATTAGGTTCTGAAAAGACAACGCAAATAGCACTTTAGATATAATGTCTATGGAAAAGCTAATTTAATGCATGTTAACAGTCTCAAATCAGTCAATATATCTAAATCAACGACGCAAGAAAACACTTACATACATATATACATACATAGAATCACGTCTTTATCCCTTACGGGGTAGGCAGAGCCAAAAGTCGTGTGACTCGAAGGCCACGCTTAGCTAAATAGTGGGCTCTCTGATGGAAAGGAGATTCAGGTATAGTGACAGGTTGCTAGCCCATCGCCTATGAGTGGAGGAATCCCCAGTTTAAACACCTTTACCTTGATGGAAGTTAATGGAATGGCCCATGGTGGGTCTAGCGGGAAAGCCCTTGTGGTTTAATGGTACCTTGTAATGAGGATATACAGAAAAACACTTACACTATATAATAATGGTGTCTTTGATTCTGTGCAACTATTTGGCCGAGTCCTCGGCCGTGTCACAAGAGTGGTCTTGCCAGGACACCGGTCGAAGGCCGCGGCGGGGACATTTGTTGAAACTCGCGCGCTTGTCTGCCGCCGCACTGGTCGCAGGGTTTGGGTCCCTTTTTCCTCCATCAGTGCTGGGTTAGGCTGTAACAATGTAGGCATATTTATATATTACTAGCTTTTGCCCGCGGCTTCGCCCGCGTGAATTTCCCACGGGAACAGTGCTTTTTCCCGGGATAAAAAGTAGCCTATGTGCTATTCCAGGTCATTATCTACCTCTGTACCAAATTTCATCGAAATCCGTCCAGTAGATTTTGCGTGATTGAGTAACAAACATCCTCACAAACTCACAAACTCACAAATTCACAAACTCACAAACTCACATCCAAACTTTCGCATTTATAATATTAGTATGGATACTTGTTTTTCCCCGCGACTTCGCCTGGGTGGAATTTTACATTCGTTAATAGGTATTTAGGTTCAATGCGCATACCTTGACGTATAAAGCTAATGTCAGATTTTAAGTTAGACCATCAACAATACAACTGTCAAAACTGCATCAAATTTCATTCAGTAGTTGCGCGTGATACGCGTACAGACATATAGACAGACAAAACATCTATAACATGAATGATAGGTATATAGATTACTTATTAGAGAAAAAGGGTCGCAGCGGCATACGAGTAAGTACTTCTAAAATATAAAAATATTACTTCTTATACAAGGAGGCTTATTCTAACCTTACCGGGAAACCCGAGAGTGAACGTACAGGGACGCGCTCACATTCCTCGCGAGACCCATTGACTCGTACCAAAAAACCGACACGGAGGCGAGAGCAGACGAGACCCCCGTGCTTTGATCCTCTGAGCCCCCGAGGCATGACGATTGACGAGGGGAGGCGAGAGCTACACTGTACACTCTCGCATCTGGCCTATCTCGTGGGCTCTCGGCGAGAAAGTACAAGCGCCAAAACACGTAGGTCATTTTCTCATAGCCGCCTTCCTTGTGCACGACATTCACGAAAGTATTGATGCCAAATCGAATACCAGACGGCGAACATAATATTTCACTATCAGTGCACATATTTCATTATACTCGCAATGACTTCATTACCTAGTTCAAACTAATCTCCAGAACAATTCTACGGGCCGTAGGCTAAGAAAGGGAAAGTACTTAACTTTAATGTTTTGAACACGCAGAACAAATCACCTGATTGACAGGTACACTTTCGTGCATCGGTCTTCGATGACACTCGTGATGATTGTTAACAAGTGTAGAATTGTTCATGTCTGTCTACTTCTATTATAGTAATATATAGGGGCAAAACACACACATTGAGCAAGCCTTATAGTAAGTTTCCATCTGGTTTGGGATACTAACTTACTAACGACAGGTACATAATTTATTTATACATAAATAGATACATCCAAGACCCATGCCAATCTCAAAAAGATCATTTTCCATCTTGACCCGACCGGAAATCGAACCCCATGATTCAGAGGAGTCAAGTCCACGATAAAATTTTCAGGCCTTGTTCTAAAAGACCCGTGTTTTTTGGGGCATTAAGGGGTTAAAAACGCATTCGTAGATAAATTAGTAATCTTCCCACAACGATCTAAAAGCGAAAAATATTTTTTAATAAAAGCATTGCACTTACGAAATATCGAAAATGTGTTTGTGATCCTTTATCCTTTGTTCTATAAGGGGCAGTGTTGGGACGCCGGCTGACGACGATGGGACTTTTAGATCGCGTATCATTTGGGATAACGTAGGGTTGGGCTAGCCGACTATGCCTCTGGTGCGGCGGTCGATTTATTATTTTTATGTACGCATTAGTGTTTTTATATTCCCGTTGAGCATTCTGTAAAAAATTACGATTATTAAGAGATCAGTCGAGTAAAAAAACCAGCCAAGTGCGAGTCAAACTCGCGCACTGAGGGTTCCGTACGTGCAGAGAATCTTACATTATAGCTCTTACTAAAAGACTAACTAGTTTCAAAAACAAACTTAACTTTGCAGTTCTATCCCTAAGATTCATACTAAATACAGCGCAAAAATAAGTTTGTAACACTGTTTTTCAGACTTCAAACAACATATAACATTACAATGTTCAAATTTATTCCTGTATAAATACTGTTAGACATTGCTTTTTGCCAAATTTCAAAATTTTAGGTGAACGGGAAGTACCCCATAGGTTTTTATTGCTGCCTGAAATAGCACAATATGCCAAAAATCGCAACATTTTCGGTAATCTCTTGATCGCGTTGACGTATAATTTTGATTATTTTTTTGCTGAAAGAGACTATGGATCCGAGTATTCGATATTAATTTCAACTTGATACATTTAAGTGTTCCTGAGAAAAAAAAGTTTGACAGACAGACGGACAACAAAGTGATATTATAAAGGTTCCGTTTTTACCTTTTGAGGTACGGAACCCTAAAAATTAGTCAAACTTGCTAGCTAAGAAGTGAAAATTTTATTACAAAGTTAATTAACTAGCAGCTCTGCTCCAGTTGAAAATTCGGGATAAAAAACGAACTTTCGCATATCTAATATAAAACTGCGACTGTACATTCGAGATACCTATTTGAGAAAAAAAATGTAAAGGGTCAGAAGAAGCCAAAATGTTTTTTTTTTTTGTCTGAATTTTTGAACTCTTAAAAGTCTGGGAAATTCATGCGGGCAAAAGCTAGTACACAGTGCATATATACCATAGATTGGAGGAGTAGCTGCAGCGGGGAGGCCGGGCGCGGGGGCGCTGCTGGCGGCCTGGGCCACGGCGCTTTTGATGCTGTTCGCGGCTTTACATAGCAGTCGGCATAATTCACACACTGGTGCTGATGATGCTAGATGACAAACAAAATAGTATCAGCTTTAGAATAATACCAATTTACATATAGATGTCAAATAGATTTAAGATCGTAGTACCTACTTTATTACACATACATATTGTGTGTGGACTTGATACATATTGTAGATTTACTGACGAGTGTTGGTACGTAATTCATGATAATCAAAAGCAAAAATAAATGCAACAACAGATCAATTTATTGAAATTTAAGACAAAAATCGCTCGTGTCAGTTCGGTTTTGAAGACCAAATGGTGTGCAAGACAAAGGGATGTCGGAGCTGAGTAGTGGCCCGTACATCGGAGGCAGCACCTGGGTCGAGGTGGGAGCAGCCGGGCGCGCCGGGCGGCATCCGCTTGTGGTCGCCGCTGGCCGGGCACGGCCCGTCCCCGTGGATGTGCACCTTTATATTGTTGCGGATCAGGTGCGGCTTGATATCCTCGAACCACACGTCGCATAACTGAAATAGCAGATGAATACAGAATCCTCAAAACACTAAACTTAAGGGGATATAGGGGAAGAGTGCTTAAGATGACATAGTCAGATAAGACGACACACCTGCCGATTTTTGTAAATATTCGCGCTAAAGGTGAACCCATGACGTTTTAGAGATTGCCTGTAGGTGTCGCTAGTAAGGAGATTTAGTATGGCGGACAGTAACAACGCGTTGCAAAGTAGTAATAGATTTTGTGATTTTATGTGAGAGAAAATATATCTATGCTTTTGTTTGATGGTAAAAATACACGTAAGGTAAGAATATTTTTGTTTGAACTAATTTTCATTGTAAACAGGGGTTATTATATGACACAAATATTGATACGACGGTATTCTAACCTAAAAGATTTTGTCATGATCTTTGAATGAAACTTTTATCATCTATTTGGTAAGATGACATACTAGACGTCGGTGTAAGATGACATACTATGTCGTCTTACCCTTTCTATTAATTGTAAACTGATGATACTTTTTATTATTAGGTGGTGGTATTTATAATATTCGCAGGTGCATTTATAATGAAGTTGAGCTTTTATGTTTGGGTGGTGGTACTCATTTTTCTTTATTTTTTCCTATACAGAATGCCTGGAAATTACAAACGAACATCGACGCGGATGAGTTGGTCACAGCAAGACATGAAGATGTTCATAAAATTGTTAAGTATAAGATGACATACCACTAAAGTCTAAGATGACATACTATGTCATCTTTAACTATAGATATGTCGTCTTACACACGCAGACCTAAGTGCAATTAATGCTTGTTTTTTAATTTTATATTCAGTTTATTGTTCTGAAACTATAATAATTTCGTTGATTATGAAACAATTAACAATAAAAGGAAGATACTGATCTCATTACGACTTTATTTATTTCGAATATTTGTGTTCAAACAAAAAGTATGTCATCTTAAGCACACTTCCCCTAAGGAGCACCCATAACCGTCGAGCATGTATGGAGAGAGTGATACTCATCAGTAGAAGGAAGCAATAGAGATCTGTAAGGATCGTAGCAAGTGGAAATCGTAGTCTCTGTCTACCGTCCACGGGAAAGCCGTGGCGTGTATTTACCTACTAAAGTTTTAGTAACTAAACAATATACTCAACTATTACGGTCTTATTATTTGCCGCAAAATTATCAACAGGCGCTTACCCCAACTAATGCACTGTCCAAATCATAGCGTATATTCTTTGGTAACTTATTATTTTTACTCCGACTCCTAGGCTGTTGTTGGCGATTAGGATTCACAGACAAATCGCCAGAAGCCTTGACAAAGGTGGACCGAACCCTGGGAACGTCCCCGGCGGTGCTCGCCTTTCGCATCCGAGGCTGCGACATTGTCCTAAACTAACCGTTGACGTAACATGAAAACACGAGCGATCAGGGTTATTAAAAGACTAAAAATAACTTAGAAAACATAAAAAATACGTGTATCAAAAGGTTACGTCCTGGTTACGTCAAAACGGCTTTCAACTGTTATGTCTCAGTAGGTATGTCAAACTTTTTGGTAAAAACGGAAAAAATGTAAAATCATTTATGGCATAAAATGCCGCTTTGACTTAGGTACCTATCTAATGAAAAAAATATGCACTCATAGCTGCGCCAAAATTTAAGATAAACATTTGGGCTTAAAATACACGAATACCAACTGGTGTCCTGTGCCGAATAATTATAGATGTTCCATGCTACTTAGTTTCTTTCAGTATTTTACAAAATATAAGCCGCTGTGAGCATAAAACCTAGTTTACAAATTTAAATTCCAAGGGTGGGTAGTTTTATAAGAATCAAGTTAAACTAATAATTTAATAACCAATAATGGGTATTAGTTAATTTATACAACAACAGTCAGTTTTTGTCGTCAGTTTGTATTTAATCTGAACAATACGTTTTAATATCTAACAATATGAATTTAATTAGGAAGACTGCGTTGTGCGCTAGTGGAACTCTGATCTGTGGCCTGGCATTCAAAGTTTTGCAAAACAAATTCACCAAAACTGCCAGCAAAACTGACATCAACGAAGTTCTATTTTACGGATCTGAAGATGAAACACAAATGAGAGAAATAGGTATGGACAATCTTTACTGTATTTACTATTTATTAGCTCATGCGAATAAAAATATCGACATATGCGTGCCGAGCCTTGAAAGCGACACCATCGCTCAGTGCCTCATCAATGTTCAGCAGAGGAGCAACGCGAAGATAAGAATAGCTATACACAATAGCGACAACTACAGACATTTTAATTCGTTTGCGAAGTGCGGAATCCAAGTTAAGGTTATCAAAACAACTGAACGATTGGAACATGAATTCATTCTCATTGATAGTTCGGAAGATTTGTATGACGCAGTGGCGGTGATAGGGTCGGTGGACTACGAGACATCACGCGTCAACTGCAATAGGGACTCGACCCTACTCACGTCGGACCCTTCGGTCGTGAACACACTGAAGAAAGAATTCGAACGCGTCTGGAACTCCATCCCAGAAGTCAAGTTCGAAAAAGATAACAAATAGTACGTGCCAAATGTTATTTCAAATAGTGTATTATCAATTTCATATAAGGGCTATTACAAATAAAAGGTGTCTGTTTAACATAAAATATTTTGATTTTATTCCATTGATCTAATCCAATAATTTTACGAATAATGTTAAAGCGAACTTAATATTAATTTTCTCATTAAGTTTATTTGTACTGGAGTGCTGGCAGGCAGCATATATCTTATCGATACAACACGGTGATCGCTAAACCATGTGACATCCACTAATGATCACAGATAAGAATTATGAACAGGATGAAAATAATGAAGTCAATATGAGATCGAATGAAGATCAAACATGAATGTTTAAGTATAAAAAGTGTGGAATCAGGTAAGGTTTAAAATAATAAAATTACACAATCATCTTTCCCTACTCTCACAGACAATATTTACAAAAGAATTGATACTTAACTATTTCAATACATTGTGCTACGTAATTATTTCATGCTGTCGATTTATAAAACAAACTATGCACAATTAACATAATCAAAACTTATAAAATCCATTCAAACCAGAATAAAGAGGTCATTACATTCATTACATTGTATGTCAATAAACAACGATTTCAAATAAAGGGGTAGGTATGTACTTACCTATATTTTGGACAATATGAATTGGTAAAAATAGCTTTCTAAATAACGTATATAATAATGATATATCAAACTTACATGAAATGTAAATGTCCTCTAATTACCATACTGAGCTGCATAGCAGCTACAATCCTCATACAAAAGTAGTATTTGGTACAACAATTACAAGAAACTCCTCATACAGCTACAATGTAAAAGCTACGAATACATCATTGTACAAAGATTCATTGAAGTTGCAATAGTTGAGGGAAACATTCAATTCTTTAAAAAAATGGAATTTTGTATGGAAAGAATCACGCATAACGCTAGACTCTATGCTATTCAGTCTAGTAGGCGTCATGTAAGACTAAGGCCCTTTAACGATGCAAATTATTAAATATTATTTTTATCGTAAACAAATAGGTATTGTAGTTAAAATTTCGCTTTCGAAGTTTTATGAATATCTTTGCAGGGGGACTAAAACTGCCACTTTGATAATTCGGAATATGACCTATGTCTCATTTCCTAAATATTTTAAAAAAGAAACTTGTAAACACTTACAAGGTTCATTTTGTTCATATTCTGATTCCTCAGAGTGGACATTTTACTCCATCTCGTTTTACACATTCAATCATCAATTAGCAACTACCATATTGCAATAAGTAGTAATAAATTATATACATAGTATATTAAACAAGTGATGAAAATAAAGTACTTACTTGTAATCTTATATTTTACTCTTTGACTGAAAAAATATTGAAGCTATATTCAATTATTACAAAGATCTGCCCAAAATTATTAGATAATTTAAAAGTCCATCACACATCCAATAAGTACCCAGCGAAATTTACACCTTCCTACACATACGAGGGCATTTAAACTTAAAGGTCACAACTTCAGCATTCGAAAACTTCACTGGCACTAGCAAAGACACTTATCCTATTTCATACTATTAAAATAGTTCAACACGCCTGTGACTAGCAAGACGATTGCGAGGATCGACATCTGTGTGGACTTCAGTGCATTTCCCAAAATGGCCGTCAAGAAAATGGCACTGGCGTGGTCCTAGTCGCTCGCGGCGGAGGCCGGCCGTCATACGTCGAGGTCGGCGTCGCTGGCCTCCGCGCCGCCCGAGCCCGAGGCACTGTCCGACCCGTCCTCGTCCATCATTATGGCGGCCGGCAGCGACGCCGATATCTCTTGTAATTGACTCGAGTATACTGAAAATAAATATTGTTTGTTTGTACTTTATTGCACAAATAAATACATTGCAATTTACATGAATCTAGAAAATGGCTATGCCGGACATCCCATGAAGGGATCTCTTCCAGTCGACCGGAAATATATGTGTAGTTCAATATTCTTTGTAAATTCTCCGGCCCATGCTTTATGAGTTACCAATCTGACTCATGTATGGTTTTATCGACCACCACTTGCTTCCGGCAATGGAAAATATCGTGAGAAAACCTGCACTCAGCTAGTGTGAAATGAAGAAGGCAATGGCAAACCACTCCATTAACATTGCCAAGATAGTTGTTGTGTGTGTTTTGATCACTGCATATATTACCACAATGACTCAGTCATGAGGAATATGACAGGTAAGTTTTCAAGATTTGTAATGCACTAGTCTTCTACATAATTTGTTAACAGAATGAGTTTTCGTTTATAAGAAATAGGGTTCTATTTGTGTTTAGCATACAAAGTACTAACCATCAATTTCTGTAAAAAATCATATATGCAAAACTCTAAAAAGTGTTTATGTTGCTAGTCAAAATATTTTTCAATCAAACCCATAGAATCCAAATTGCTGCAGAAGTTGATAGTTGTCAGATTTATAAACATAATTTTTTACCTTTAATATTTGAAGATTTGAGATCGGCACTAAAGTTGAGAGATTCCTCCATAGCCTCCATTGTTAACGTGTCAGTATCCAGACTGTCCATAGAGCCTGAGCAGGACGGAGAGCTGTCAGGATTGGTGTTCAATGTCAATTGCAGGTTGTCCAGCTGAAGTATGTGGGGTCGCACCTGTATTTGATATTAATTTATGATTATTAGGAATATATTTGGTGTGAGAAAACAATAAATATAAGGAAATGAAGTTTGGCACAAGTCATTAATGTGGTATATCAAATAGGTAGTCTGACAGTTTATTATTTTTTTAATGCCAATATTAAAGTAAAGACATTATGTATTAGTATTTTATGTGGAAAATGTGAAATTATAGATTTCTCAATAATGAGTATGTCATAGTCAAGCTAACATTAAAAAAGTGTTTTATCATGATGCTTGAAAATGATGATTTGAAACTATTTTATAAACCTGTTTTGTGAACTACAAAATCTCCTGGTAAAAGTACCTTCATTCCATCTGGCCTGTGTGGATTCCTACAGCCTTTGCACTTGCATTCTGTGCAGGGCTTGCTCTCCACATAGCAGGGACACCTCTGCCCACAGCACGTCAGCTTGCCTGGAGTGGCCGTTGCATTACCACATCTGCAACCCTTGCGTTTACTGCTGGCTGAACTCCTGGACCTGTTTGAAGGCTTCTTGAAGCCCAGTTGATTTGACTGAAAATTGCAAGTGTTAAATTAATTTTGGTTTGAACACAAACTATTTAATAAGGCACATGGTCAGACACAAATTTATAACTGTCATTTGGTAGTTGAATTAGAGCCAAAAAGAACAACCTGAGATTTTAACTTTTATAATTTTACTTTAAAAAATGTACTTGATTTTAAAACAATTTATCTTCATATTCTTGAAAAATATCAAATACTAAAGTAATAATTAATGAAACATACATTATTAAACACTAACCTTGCTCTCTCTCGGAGATGGCTCGCTTTGGGATGACTCTGTTTCTTCAACTGCTTTCCTTTTTATTGTGATCTTATTACCTGAACCTGCATACATAACAGAATACATAGGAGATCCATTAGAAATTGCTCTAGAGTTTGGGGACTCTTTGCTAGATGATCTCGTTTCAGTATTACTTGATGATGATGCTGCTTGTGTTTGAGTTGATGCAGAGTTGGTGTAAACACATGGCAAAATACTATAAGCAGACTTGGAGAGCCCTGCAGTGCTCTTATAATCGTCTATAAATCCCGCACCTTCTTGTATGAGATCTATCAAGCCTGAACTCGCAACTGTACCTCCATTTACACCAGCAGCTATTTCATCTTCATCTAATAATGTCTTGTACACATCTGTATCCATAAAATATTCACATAGTTTCTTGTAACACTGTAATAATATACGTAATTGCAAATTTTCAGAGTAATTATCGTAATCTTTACACCAACTGCACGACGGTTTGAGTTTCTTTCTTCCACCCTTGCACTTTTTACAAACGTGATGCTGACAACCTGAGCTGGTTGGCGTGTAGGGTTCCTTCAGCAGGTTCCCGCAAACAGTGCAGGATAAAGATTGGCGTAAATATGGAACCAAACGAAAGAGATCCGTCCAAGAGGACTTGTCCGCTGCGTCCGCCAGTATTATTAGACGGCATGTAGAAACATATAAACTTGTTGCATTCATCTTCATTTATGCAACTATCAATTCGACTGGATTTGAACATTCACAATTGAATCAATCTAATTGTTTACGATAAAATAAAATCACACAGTAGAGCCGAAAAAGCCGCAAACGTTTAACAAAACAAAGAAGTCACTGTCAAGTGTCATTCATTCAGACACTTTAGTGTCAGATGTCAGTGTCAAAAAGACAACTTGTGAAAACTGATGCGAAGATGCATTCCATTTTCTCTGTGTAGTAAGAATCCTTTTAATGAATTTTGAAGGTTTTGTGTGACCACACAAAATAACAAATTGTAAAATATTAAATTCAAAATATAATTATAATGTTCGACAAACTATATTGTACATCTATGGAGTAAGATTTAGTGGAGCAACGGAAGTGACTGACCGGAACGGAAGAAGAAATTACGGAAAGGGAAATGGGTATGACAGCGAAAATGTAATAACTATATGTACAATAACCAACAATATACATAGAAGTACACTCAGAAGAGATAATTATGCCTAAACTGAATATTTTATTTCTACGCTTTTTAACAAACTTTGTTATCAATTAAACTAGCGCTGACGACTAAGTACCTAGCATTCTTCTAAACGGCCGCGCATCCTCCGTAGGATCATTAGGGGACCGGACAAGGTATCAGAATTATATAATTTTATGATAGAATACATATAATTAAACACATTTTGCGACTTTTCAGCACGAGTTTATTCTTAGAGTTCAAACTTTTTGGGAAAGTCCATTTTCTACGCGTGACGTCATATGAATGCACATTTAGTTAGGCACATTTTTAAGCGAAGTTTGGACGGTATCGTCCAAACGTCGCTTAAAAATGTGAATTGTTTTTTGCTATATCTTGGGAAATACTTTGGTTATTGGTGTGATTCTTTTACTGATGATTCTATTATTGTGAGATATTTCAAAGAAGCATCAAAAAAAAAGTTGTCCGGTCCCTTATTGGACCTGTTTCTCTATATAAATAAGTACAACTTGCAATGTTCATTTTGTTGTTTGTTTGTTCGGTTCAATTTATCCATGTTAAACTGAATAAAATTAGAACTAGATTAGCTAGTCCCACAGATGAAATTTTACGTGGATATAGAATTATAGACAATGTATAATTATGTTAATCAGAATCTGATGGTGATGGTGCACCCAGGCAGAATCAATCAGTAATTATTTTTTTCTCCCATTTACCTTAATAGTGAGTTCCCCTCATCTCACGTTAAATAGATACACGGAGGAATGCAAGGAATCTAACAATACCTCTCACATCAAAATCTGATAAGCAATTCAAAACTTATGGTGAAATAAAGAAACTTACATACTAACATACATGAACACTGAAAACATAACACTCCTTTTTTGGTCAGTCGTGTAAAAAGCCTTGAGTGCCAGTTTAAACAAGACTTTCATTCTAAATTTCTAACTACGTTAATATTGAATTATGTTAGGATCCTTTAATTGGGATCTGTAGTACCTAAATAAGGACCACAAATTCGTGCTGTAATGTGATACAGGTCTGCAATTTCACATCACAGAGAGCAAAATACCACGACTACTCTCGAAGTTGCTGATAAAGCGTCAATTCTCTTTATTATCCAATTGCACTCACTTAACGAGAGTTATCAGCTGGGTCATTTCTGTTTATATACTTTTGATAAGTAGGTTCTTGTTGTACTCTTGTCTGGTACAAATACCTAATTACAAAGTGTCATTTTTGTATCTTCTTTAATTAATGCTGTTAATACAGATATTTCTGAGAACGTTACACACTTATTTATCGCAAGGAAAGGCAACACAAAGACATCATTTAGGTAAACATCAAACAAGAACATAAACATAATCGACGAACCAATCGGGGCATTTAGATATTCATATCTAATAATGGTAGGTACCTATCAGGCCGAAATGAGCGTATCGTTTATTGTCTCGGAGTAGTTCGGCGTAGTGCATCGTTACAGAAGGACAACCGCTGATAAAAGATTATAGCGGGTCTAGTATCAGTTGATCCTCCAGTGAGTGAAGACTCCCAAGGCACGCGGAGGAATCAGATGTAGGAGTGAGTTAATTGAATCAGTTCAACGAACGCTTCCCGTCGTTGATTGCGGCTCCCTAGTGAATCTCTGGACGTGCGCAGTGAAAGAGTGACAAATGGTAGTGATGATGACCAGCTGAATGCTGAATCCAGCTTTGTATTGTAACTTGGAGAAAATCTGGAAATGTATAGGTAAGAGGAACATTATTGCGCATTTCTTTCTGTATTCAATCATTGTAGGATGAACACCTATTTACCTATGCCATGGAAAAGATCATCAAACTGATTCCAGATTAGATTTTTTTTATATTTCATATATCATGACTAAGTGTAAGAAAGTAAAATAAATTTTAGCTTACATAAAAACCTTTTTTCAATCATATTAAGATCACTTCTTTTTAAATAGGTACTTATTTGTAATTCGTTATAAACTAAGTAAGACCTAGGTATAGACCACTTGAAAAGGTGCCTTAAGCAAATTTTAGTAAGACGATCTGATTGTATAGAAGACCTACGTACCTACCTACAAAGTTTTCCACGAACTTTTATGAGAAAACTTTAAAAAAATAGAGACACCACCAATGATTAATTGATTATATATCCCGTTGGCCGTTGTGGTAATTGTAGTCACCATTAAACTTGAATCTTAATTTGTTTAAAAATAATATAGATAAGTACCTACCTAATTACTTTCCTCTAATTAATATTAAAAGTTAATGAAACTGGAAATTACGTGATGACTATCTTGTGAATAACCTTTTAATCATGAAATTAAACAACGATGTAAAAAGCAATTTAGATGTCTACAATCTAACTTACTTAAAAATTGTTAAGTTTATGTTAGTAGGATAAGATTAATAATATGTGAGAAATTATTTAAATTCACGCAGGCGAAGCCGCGGGCAAGAAAGAAGCTAATATCTATATGACTCACGAAACACTACACGTAGGAAGGAAATAACTAATTATTTTTCGTAGCAATCGCTACGAGTAATATTCATGAAATTTCTCCGTAGCACTTGCAACATGATTAAGTGAAGCATTCAAAATTGTGTTGAATCATTAAATTTATGATAGGACACTTTCATACGAATGAAATTACTCAATATTTTTTTAGTAAACATGATCCGCATATCTAAATTTTTTATGAGGTCCGGTTTAATAAAATCGTCTGATCAATGATATCACCACCATTAAAAATATATATTTTAGTTTAATTTTATGTAATGTAGGTACCTGTAATGCATATGGTTAGATTTAGACCTATCTATATTCGGTATTCCTTCACTGTCTATGAACTACAGAAATTAACAAATGGTCGTTAATTTACCAAAGATGGAACCGGATGAAGGAAAACGTATTTTGAGGGTTACAAACAGCATCATAAAGGAAGACTTCCATTTTCTGACATTTATCGTAACATGAATCTTCCATACGTAATAAAACTGTAACTGGTCTTTGTCTGTACATAGGAGATTTAGGTAAGACATAAAATTAAGGGGAGTCTAAAATTCTAAAAAAATTGTTTCGACTTCTAATTGGTATAAACCAAGTAGAAGCCAAAACATTTTTTTTAGAATTTTTATCTGTCTGTATGTTTGTATCACGCGCGGCACGCAAAAGTTTATTGATGAAGTTTGATGCGGTTTTTACATTTGTATTATGGCTCTAAAAATCTGTCGAAGGTTTCATCTTAATAATGTCCCGCTTAGAACTGGAGATATTGGCAATAGTAAATTACGCACGGACGAAGTCGCGGGTAAAAGCTAGAGTAATACCTTAAGGTTTTATTTGATACGTCCCGCTTAAAACCGGAGATATTGACAATAGTAAATTACGAACGGACGAAGTCGCGGGTAAAAGCTAGTATAGTTGCCGTCACGTAATTTGTACGCTGGCGGTTAAGCTGCGCATCAGTAGGCGATAATCGGTCTATGCGGTGAGCGGGGGTCGGGCGGGTCTCATCCGGCGCGCGCGATTGGTTCGTCAGTCGTACCCATGCGCAAGTTTCACCCCCTCCTCACCCTCCCAGCTTTTCACGTGATGGGAAGTATACCTTAACTTATTATCTAATATAATTTTTTTTTCTTAAAGTAGAATGACCCACTTATTTATACATTTTGGCGAAGTGGTTATTTGCAATAGGTAAGTTGTATATAAGATAGCATACCATACACCTACCTCTAGGCACTTATTTCAAAATATTTTCCGGATTGGTACTTGGAGCGACTACCTACTTTAAACATTTTGAAGAGAAATGAATGGGATTCGCAGGGGACAGACAGATTTGAAAGGAAATGGGGGAGACCTTTGCCCAGCAGTGGGACGAGTTAGGTTAAAAAAGGTACTTAATGTACTTAGATACCTACTTATTTGACATCGATCTCAAGACCACTAAGCACAAAGTGAAAAACAACGACATTTCACATTAGATAAATAAGTAATTTTATAATCACTTTGTGTTTTAATATAAATCTAGGTCACGCATTGTTTTCGTTTTTACACAGTATCTAACTAAATTGCTATTTATTCAAGTGCTCTCAGTTCTTTTCAATTTACTTAACGACTATAGAAAATTACAATATACGCATCTCTCTCTGTAATTAAATAATGTGTCGTAGAATAAAATCCAAATGTGTTGATAGCCACATAGATGGTATCTTACTTACCTTTACCTACATGACAGTAAAGATATTTCACCCCTTCCGCACGCAAAATTTTCTTTCTTATTAGGATCTAATTTGAAATCTAGACTGTTTAGCAAAAAGATAAGATATGAGAAATTGTGTTTTTATAATTTATTAGATAAAATTCTTTGAATCGCGATTACGGGGGCGTGGATGCGTCATAAAGATCAATCAGACAATTGGGGCCGCCACGCACGCTGCGCAGGAGTGTCCCTCGGTCGTACCTACAGCTTCCGTTCAATGCTTCATCGGGATCGATTCAATTCTAAACGGGTGCAGTTCTACAATAATGACCGTTATAATGCTCTATGCCTCTAAAACACTCAGGTTCTGAATAAATATGTATAAGCAGCCCGACCCAACCATCCATCATAGGAAACATGTTATAAAGCTCAGATTGTAAATAAAAAAAAATCGTCTTTCTTTAGTCTAGAGACTAAAGAAAGACGATTTTTTTTGACGTAATATTACCTACACTTACTTCTTTAAAAATAATTACGCAGTTTTCGTTTTGGCCGGAAGGTCCGGGCAAGGTCCGGGAAAATCACTAGCAAACCAGGAAATACTTAGAGCAATGTTTTCAGAATTAAATAAACATTCTCTTTTAGATAACAGAAGGAATATGCTCATACGCATGTAGATAAATTCATTACTTATCTAGAATGATTCACTTTATTTCTTATTCTGCGAAGTTTCTACCAGGGCTGAGGCAACAATTACTGGGAATTAATTTGACCTCTGCACAATTAAGACAGTTAACTGCAAGACCCAAAGCACATGTCGATTATAAGAAGCTACAGTATAACCCAAGTGATGCTGGTTATGTTATGTTTATTCTCGATCAGTAAATTGGCTTTATATGTTAACATTCATATTTTAAAATTTGCTGGTCCGATAGTTGTACCAATTAATTTTACTTAATGGGAATGTTGTACCAATTAATTTTACTTAAGATGGAATGTTAAATTCCCTACAAATTACTTTGTAACTTTTCTATGAAGCACCCTCCGCTCGTAAATTTTGGAAAAAAACCAGTAAGCGAAGGATTTTTACAATGTCTGAGTCTATGTACGTACACTGTATTATATTTTCCCAGTTCCAAATGCAAAGTCCTTTTATCATGATTCATCATCATAGATAGGACTTACCTAGGTAAGTATATCAAAAGTGAAGGCAAAATCTCACGTCCAATTTAATTCGAAACTATGTGACTAAACTCATTATAATTACCTTGAATGTTTTTATCAGTGCGTATCTAATCAATCTAAGAGACTATCTCATTGCTAAATGATATCATTGGAAACAAAGCAATATCATGGCTCTATGGAAGTGTAATCATGTAAACACGTAATGTTCTGCAAAAGGTATAAAATGATAAATCTAGCAAACAAATTTCAATTTAAAATGCATTCTTATACATTTTCTTTGTAACGACATACTTGGTAACCGGTTACTAGTAGAGGTAATAGTATCAAATCACAGTCGATTTTGTATCAAATACATAGTAGAGGTCATAGGTGCCAAAAACACAGGTGTCAAAGTCGGTAATTTAGTCGCCTCGCCACCCATATGACCCTAAAATCGTAAGGAGCTCAATGAATGATTGAGCTTAGAAATGGAAGTTGATGAGCTGAACGAAAACAAATTGAGGCGCAATCCATTTCTTCGTAATAAATTAACTTGTATGTTCGTTGTAATTATAATTATTTACTCTGTACAATTTTGAATATAGCGTCCCGACGAGAAATCTAATTTTGAAGATCTGATAATAATGTGCCAATACATTATATCCAACCTATATCGGTATCTAACCCATATTTTATCGTAAATGACATCTAAATCTAATTCTAAAACCGTCTCCTTTTGCAATGATTGATCGTTCATTTTTAGATTCTCCAAATATTCAAAATGGCCTTGAAAATTTTGATAAAATAATTTAGGTCATATTTAAACAATCAGTTACCAGCAGCCCAAAGACGAAATTTGGCGAGTTCTTAGTGCGTTAGTACATAATATCTCGATGAGTTCTTATAAGTTTTTTGATAATTGTCTCTAGGTAGAGTTTATATTTATAACCAATATTTTTGTCATTGAGATTGATAATATGGAACACAAGAGACGTAAAGACGTGGTTACGTTTTAGACGATGTTTCATCAGAAATGAAGAGAATCCATGGTACACTATGCTATTATCCAAAAATCTAAAAATATCGCCGTAAAAAGAAGCATTAATGTATAAGTAGGCAGATAACTATCAATCGAATCATAAGATAGATTTTACGACAGATTTGAGTTCAATGACAGCGTTTATCACAGTTCACACTATCAGAGTTTCATTGGCAATAGATAGATACATACAGCATCAAGTTCCTAACTGTTCTCGTACAATTGACGACAACAAAACAGCTTGACGTCAGGACTAGCATGGACGCTTGTCACATCACGACCATCGCCATTATACTGCACATACCATTATAGCATTACTCTAACCCTCTAATTTGATATTAATTTTACTTCCATTATTTTCATTATCTCTGCTGACATTACATTAAGAACAACTAACTCGTTTTACAATGTCACCGTATTATGAGCAAGGAAATTATAGGCACCGCGTTGGCAGAGCATTGTAGAGGTATAATATGGTACCTACCACTTTTCTGAAAACTGTTTCCGTATGGAATCATCCGGTAATCACTACGGGTACTTAACAGCCATTTGATGTTGGTATATAAAGTTATAAAAGTAACAAAAGTCTGATGGTTCATCTATTCACATACCAGTTATAAAGGCACATGACTGACACTACACATCGACATGAAGGAAGCCTGTTATATGCTAGAATTATATCAGCTACATAAGCATGGTTGAATGGTCTATCACAACGACAAGGATTTCATTATTAGAGTTCTTACAAACGTAAATTAGATTACGTAGGTACCTATCATCTGTATATAAGTACCTGGTGGCTGACTGACTGATTGGTAGGTAAGTATATCAACGAAAAGAAAAAACTGAAGAAATTATAATTTCTGAACATTTTTTATATAGCATAAGAAGAAAGTAATTTTGGAAATTCCATCACCCCTAAGGATAGGTAAGAGATGAAGAACTGAATTCACGCAGGCGAAACCAATGGTAAAGCTAGGTAAATCCTAATCCTAACTAGTCCTAACTAATATTATTAATGCGAAAGTGAGTTTGTTTGTTGATTTGTTTGTTTGTTGGTTTGTTTGTTTGTTACCTCTTCACGCTTTATCTATTGAACCAATCTTTCTGAAATTTCGCATACACATAGCTGAAAGTACGGAGAAGGACATATGGTACCTTTCATCCCGGGAAAAAGCACTGTTCCCGTGGGAAATTCACGCGGGCGAAGCCGTGGGCAAAAGCTAGTACCTAATAAATCAAAGAATAGAGAAGGAAGCCTATGTAGAGAAAATAAATAAAAACTTTACTAAGAATTGGCCTTTCGTAGGTATCTGATAGGGTTCATACTTATACCTCGACATATGAACCCTTGTAGTCTAGACTCAGTTTTCCAGTATTTACTAAATAGGTATACTGTCTTGTCTATTTAGTACTATAGTAATATAATATATCTATTTAGTTACTATAGTAACATGTCAAAAACGCTGTTATGTTTGGGAAAATAAAGCTAAAGAATATCTATTGGTTACTACATAGATACAAATAAATGCAATCACAACATTTTATAAATGTTAATAACCACCACATACTTAATCCTTAGATTATTTTATCGATGTATTAGAAAAGATACTGATGTATAATTTAATCTCTAATAGATAGGTAACAGATTTTTATAACATATTTGCTCGTAAAGTGTCACTTACTTCACCAATTTCAATATTGTATTGTATCTCATTACGCACTTGTGCGATATTGTAAAGTAAAACGCACGCTCCGTCGAAAAACGAATGATATTTTTTTAAATCTTAGCAAATAGTTTTTATGTCAGATAAGTGGTCAAAATTTTATGAATAAAATTAACTTTAGATGATAAAATAAATAAAAATTTAATTCTTTAAATTAATTTTGACAATAAATTACAACCATTTATCTGTAAAAAAACAAATATATTAATTTACTTTATTAGTAATACTGGCTGGCTGTTTTTTGTGCTTTTGCCTAAAAAAAAGCGCCGATGCGCGCTCATTGCTAATTTGTAAACAAGTAAATAAACAAAATTATACCGCGCGCTTTTTCTTTGGTTTTTTTTTTTTTTTTATTAAAGATGGGTTTGCTCTTGACCACAATCTTGTCCGAGGACAGAGATGAGGTCTACGATGTGGCGAGCTTACCCAGATGCAGCCTATTCACTCTGGTTTTGAAGAGAGTCAGGTTGTATGTGCTCGGGAACACAGACGCAGGCAGGGAGTTCCACTGCTTCGCTGTGCGCATTAAAAACGATGACGAAAAGCGCTTGGTGCGTGCGGGGGGAATATTAACCAAGAACGGATGATAGCCCGCAGTGCGCCTGGTTGTCCGATTGAAGAAAGGGGCAGGTGGTATGAGCTCATGCAGCTCGTGAGCACACTCGCCGAAGTACAATCGGTAGAAAACCGACAAGCAGGCAACTTTTCGACGATGAGCTAGGCTGTGGAGCTTAGATTGGTATTGTCGTTTTCCGAGTTTTATTTAAATATTTCCTCGCAAATATGTTATAAAACGTCGTATGACATACGTGCGCTTTGACAATTACAGCCTCTGCTTCCTTGTAGCAATATCGCCTCGGCTGTAATTTTCAACTTACCGCACTTATATCATAATGTACTATTACAACGCTTTCGTAACAAAGACAGACTAGACCTGTGGACTAGACTCTTATTAAGGATGATTCCTTTCGGCATTCTCGAAAACAGTGATGCAGCCAAGATGCAGCTATAATTAAATATATGTATCTAGGGTTGATTTTCTAGAGATCTTGGAAAAGCATTCAGATTTTCTGATTATAAGGGATTGTTCAAATATCTATTACGAAACTATCAAATATTTCCAGCATTTATATATAGGTACAATCAACCTAAACTACTATACTCCCTCAACTTTTTCCAGGATTACAGAAATGTATTATAATGTACCTAGGTAACAGTAAGTACTCCAGTCCAGCTGCATGTCTTATTTAGCTATCATCATCTATGACCGATATTTTAATACAAACAAATATCAAAACAACGACATCGCTCTAGTTTCGTGTGCATCGATAAGGATATCTATCTACCTATGAGACTAACGATTGCAAAATAGTATGGCGTTCCCCAACACTCGGGTTTCCAGGACAAAGACCTAGAAACTCGAATCACTGTTGTCACTCGAGCCCTTAATTGCTGCTTCTATTTGCCCACTATTAAGATATGACACTTTATTATATTTACCGCGTGAAATGAGATGGCAACCGTGTCATGGTTTACTTTACTGTTGCAGTAACGCTGGTCAGGCATTTTAATTAAATATCTGTTCATAAGTCTTAAAATGATACCGCTAACAAATAGTAACAGAATCGAAATTAAGTGGAAAATTATATTTTTGTAGAGCGTATTGTCTTTTAAAGTGGAAATTATTGATTTCATTATTGGTAGAGCCCGTAACGCGTGTTTCTTGAATACCTAAGTAGCTCAGTAGTTGTAATCACCAAGGAGAGTCAATGTCTCGTGTACAATAAAAAAAATCAACCATGTATCTTCTAAGAATCCTCTTAGCTTATGTTAGAGCTTAGCTTGAACCTAGGACCGAGTAAGTTTTTTTTATTATTTATAAGTATTTATACATACTATTAATAACTCCGTGTGTTTTGAAATGGTATATTCTCAGATAGTCAATGTTTCGAATCCCTTGTATACCTACCTACTAAGACCAAGAATTGAGATAAAAAGGTCAAAGTTCAGGTAATGGTTATCAGATTATGTTGAAAGAAGATGAATATTTATTGCTGGCTCTACATAGCGTTCTTTATGAACAGATATTCAGTTCTTGAAAGGAATTAACATTATTCATCTTGTTATTACCTGTATCTTACAAAAAGTATTTTAAAAAATCTATGTTTGTTTTCGTCGAAGATAAATGCCATGGATGTATCTTCACCGAAAATATAGGTACTTAGTTGCAGAAGATAGAAGAGCTATGTAACTTGATTGCACCATAGTTTGCTTCGTTATCTTCATATGCATAGATATAGTTACCTACTAGGTTCCCTTATCACTGCAATATAACTATTTCGTGACATGAACTAGAAAGAAGACTCGATTATCAGCTTTGATAGGCTAGAGTAAAATAACAAAAAGTACAGCGCTAACTTACGACCATCGAATGGTATTCGACTTTTATTTCCCTATAGGTACACGAGCTCACGGCACTTCAATATGCCAGTCCAGTAAAGATCCAGTAAGCCGGTCATAAGGTCATAAAATGGATCGACAACCTTTTCAGTCTTTGACTTCGCTGCAATAATGCACCATTCGCAAATAAAAATGTGCCAGTCGAAAGTTCGAAACTATTGAAAAATGCCTCGATCTATATTGAAATTTAATTACAAACTGAATTTTTCAGATTAACCTGTTGCACCCTGTTAGTATGGCTGTGCACGTCATGCGCCCGCGCCGAGACCTCCATGGGCATGGCGATGCTCTCGCCCAAGCTGACCCACTGCAGCCACGAACGAGCCTACGACATGTACGGTGCGTACTGCGCGGGACTGCGACTCAGCAAGATACCAAGTCTGAAGAGCGGCATTGAGGTTCATATTTTTATACTAGCTGAGCTTCAGGGCTTCGCTCCCGTTGGAATTTCGGGATAAAATATAACCTATGTGCTATTCCCGGTGTTTTTCTACGTGTGTACCAAATTTCATCAAAATCCGTCCAATTGATTTTGCGTGATTGAGAGTAGGATTTAGTTGTTAGAAGAAATAACTATGCAACTTCGTGTGTGCGTGGTTGGTCTACACTAGTCTACTTTACAGTCTTTTATATTACAAAAACAAATATCCAATCAAAACTTTCCATGTCTGGTGGTTGTTATACAATCACAAGGTCGGGGTCTCAAGATTTTTATACGTGAACGTTAACTGTAGCTTTAATTAGGTACATGTATAAATGACTAGGTAGTTAGATAAGACTAATGAACACATACCTAACTATGATTATAACGGGACTTAGCTCGAATCTTATTTTATTTATAGCGGCTGACGTTTCGGCAGCTTTGCAGTCTCCTAAGCCTAATGAAAGACCTAAGACTAATCAAATCATTATTTTTGCCAACAACAGTTTATTAAAAACAATTTATTCTTTTTACTTTCAGATTTTGGACTTCAGTGACAACAGATTATACGAAATCCAGGCCGACACATTGTCCAGCTATTCGAGCTTGAAGTACCTCTACCTAGCAGAAAACCAAATATACCGCATAGATAAGGATGCTTTTGCATCTCTGCCATACCTCCAAAGCCTGGATCTCTCAAACAACGTTATTCTTGAGCTATCAGACTCTATCTTCCAATTACCGTCACTTCGCAATTTGTATTTGAAAAATAATCCTTTACTTCACCTGAGTATAGGTAAATTGCATCTGAGCAGGCCGATTAAGGCCCCGTTGGAGCTCTTGGATATATCGAACTGCAAATTTGACGGGCTCCCCAACTGGGGGACCCTGCCACATCTGCTGCAGTACAACGTGTCATACAATCCGCTGCTCACGGTGGAAGCGCAACAGTTTGCTGCCATGTGCAACTTGAAGAAGATTGATCTAACGAAGTCTATTGATAACATTGATTTGTGCAATATGAAATCTGCTGTATCGTGGTATCAATTTAAATCTATCAATTTTATATTGGACTTGGACGACTATAAAAAGCTTAACTCAGATGGTATGCGTTACTTTGATAAATTATCACATATATTTATTATCATGATTTTATATTTTATTAAGTTGGGTTGATGTAAAAAAAAAAAATATTTTATTTTCGCAGAATTTGACAGATGTGCTACTAACGAAACTTACACGGAGGTCCTCAATGTTACCTACGCTAGATGTAAAGAAATGTATTCAAAGGTATGTTATTTGCAAAAGATACAACTCTTTTTATTTATTTATCTTTGTCAATATGGGACTGGGCGGGGCACGTCATCGCAGAATGTCTTCAGACCAATGGGCTCAACGAGTGACAGACTGGATTCCTCCTAATGGCACGGATGCGCTGGTACGACGAATCGAACAAATTTGATAGGGTGGCGCGATACAGCCTTAGATCGAGTCTTGGAAGAAGACGAGAGGCCTATGCCCAGTACTGGGACATTGATGGCTATTGAATAATAATAAAATAATCTGAATGATCTTATAAAACTGTTCTATATGTGTTAACTTAAAGTTCAAATTTTCGTTTCTATGCCTTACCATCGTCGCCAAGATAAAAAAAAATTAAAAACGTACTCATAGCTACCACCTTCCCAAAAATAAATATGTGCCCATCCTCTCAATAAGTCCAAATCCCTAAGTGGCCGTCTTTTCCTAAAGCAATACAATTTGTATTCAGCAGAGTGAAGGATAATTTCGTTATGACATACCTAGTAGGTACCTACTTAAAAATGCTTTCATATCTCGCTTCCTGATGATACGTGAAGTTCATCAAGAATCGCCAGTTGTCAAAAACCTAAAAATTATGCTTTCAGTTTCAGAGTGTGCACTCCGCTCGGCGTACGTGGCTGACAGTGACCGGCGGGCTGGCGGGCTTCCTCGTCGGCTTCATGCTGCTGCTGTACCTCATGCACCGACACAACGTCGCACAAACGAAGGTGCCGGCTGACAAGATCAAGAAAATAGTGCCGAAGAACGACAGCGACCGGCACGCGGCCGTACCGATCCTTAACGCTGAAACGAAAGATGTCTCGAAACTCTAATCGATCTAGAGATGGTACTCACCTTACCATCTTGGCTAAAAACACACCCACATTTAGTGTTCTGTTAAAGCGTACGGTTATCACGGAAATAAGAACTATTTCCAAATTCAAAATGGAGATTTAGAACTTGCTGTAGAAACTGCAATAAATATAATGTCCAAAAATCTTAATACCTACTCTAGTTATTAAGTAAATGGTTTATAAACTTTAATTTTTGACGCCTAGAAGAGCTAATTTAAAACATTTTCGTTTCGAATGCATGGAAAAAATGCGATGTTAGCTGAACTTTTTGATCTTAGCTATCAGGGTAGAAAACTGAATGGCTAGATGAAACAAAAACCTTACGCAAAACAAACTATACTCCAAATCAATTTAATGTTAATTAATTTCTTGAGTCTCGAGTTATTCCTGTTAAGATAAATTAATTTATCTTTTTTGTAGACATGAGAAGAGACGTAAATAATTATTTGCATAAAATACTTTTGAATATTTGGCCGTTAGTAACACCAAAGAAGCGATTGATTCCTATCGAGATGACGTTTAAGTTTAAATTTTATAACAAAGATCTGATATTAGTAGATAATTAGCACTTAGGTACTTTGTGAGAATGAAATTTAGAAAGGGTACCTACCCCTAATTCACTAGTCTATCGACATGTACTAAAACTTGAAAAATGCACAAACGCCTTTTTTCTGTGTCGATCCCATCACATAACTGACCACGGATCAAAAGTATCTAATTAAAAAAGTAAATAACATTCTTCCACTAAAGCTAGCTTAAAAATGTTAGTAGTAAACGTAATTTAATGGTAAATGACCAAATTATTGTATTTTACAAATGCCTAAGCAACCGATTTCTAACTTGGGAGACAATTTTCTGAATATAGTCCCGAAGTCCGTGTCGGTTTCGTGTGCATCTGGGTGTCGATTCTGATAATCGTGTTCGTGCTCTTGTAATCGTGTCTCAATGGTTTTTCAATAATAGTACTTTTTGCAATATAGGTTACAAAAAAAAAAACTATTATTGAATCATCTTTGAGACACGAGTAATTTTGACCTGCGAACACACGGACACGAATCAGGCCCTTGATTCTACTAATTACAAAAGTAGATGTCATGCCTCAGTTGTATCTCAAACGCCAAAGAAATCGTAAAAAAACAGAAGTCTTACCTCTGTAAGATCTCAAGTGTATCTATGTTTTATTATCTTGTCACTTTATTTTAATTTCTTTGGCTCTTGAGACACAATTGACACACGACATCTACATTTCTAATTAGTAGAATCGGCCCCATTAAACCCGTGTCGTCATTGAGGCGATGACGACGGCGGTCAACTCGTCATTCACATCTCTTTTTAGAGGCTTTTAAAAGGCTGACTAGGCTATTTTTATTATTTTGCTATAACATAGCAATATAAATATAGGTGTTATGAGACCGTTGACGAATGTCAAAAAACCATAATATTAACCAAAGAAAAGGAATCCGCATGTGGGTCGCGGGTATAATATTTAGTTCTTGTGCACCAGGAAACAACGTGCAGTTTTATTCTTTTGTTGTATCAATTGCAATGTAATATAATGAATAATGCTAATGACTACCAAACAGTTTATTGGTAATTATGGGAATGTTTTAATTTCATGCTAAACTAAGCTGATTGCTGGAAAATATTCTTGTGTTTCTTATTTTAATTATATTTGACGCCATTTTATTTTTTAGAATATTTTGTTTCGAATTAGTCATAATTTTATTTATAATAAGAACTACAATTATTTTTTTACGTAAATATGTCAGTCCAAAATGTAGTATAAGTTATACTAAAAATCACTGTGATAGAGTATAAATTGTTATTTTTAATAAAATCATCATAATAAGCAATCTTATATTATTTGATCCCAAAATTACTAGAGATAATTGAAAATCTTTAAGCAGTTTAAAAATGAATTATATTTAAATGAAAATAAACTGAACTAAATTGTCACAAGCTAAACAAAAATATGAAGCATTGAATGCAATGTTGATTGTGAAAACATTATCGCCTTCATTTCACTGTATGTAAACTAAAGAAACAATAAAAACAACAGCTTAGTAAACTCGAACAGTGTATCCATCAGTTGGCATGTTCAATGACCTCTTCTACTCCCCCAAAGACATGTTTTTGAATGCCAGCGTCTGGTGATTCCGTTGAATGGTGTCCAAATTTCGGGTAACGTGGCCATATCCTCAGGTGTCTTTCTTTTCACTATCGTTCACCGGTTTTGCCGTAGTCTGTGGTTGTGTCTCTTTTTCTTTTGCTAACCTTTGTTTGCTGAATTTACCCATTCCAGGTTGGTATATAACCATACTTGGGCGGTCCTGTAAGGAATATATTTTTGTAATTTATGTTAAGTCACGCTCATCTTTCAACCTAATCAATAGTTTTTATATGTTTGCAAAATCTTGTCTTGTAGCCTTTTCAATCTAATGGTAGTCTCTATTATTTATATATCACTAGCTTTTGCCCGCGGCTTCGCGCGTGAATTTCCCACGGGAACAGTGCTTTTTCCCGGGATAAAAAAGTAGCCTATGTGCTATTCCAGGTCATTATCTACCTCTGTGCCAAATTTCATCAAAATCCGTCCAGTAGATTTTGCGTGATTGAGTAACAAACATCCTCACAAACTCACAAATTCACAAACTCACAAATTCACAAACTCACATCCAAACATTCGCATTTATAATATTAGTATGGATTAATCAGAAACTTCAAGCAATTTAACAAATTTGAATAAGTTATAGAATTTAAATTTGATTTATTTTAGTTTTTCACCAACTTACAAGCAAATCTTTGTTGGAGACCTAGAGAAAGGTGACTAATTTAATTATACACTTAAAGTGGGGCCAGTATAATAGGTCACATTTGACATTATATACTTTCTCTTTTTCACTTTCCTGACTTAGAAAGAGAGATCAGCTATCTAATGGCTTACGTCTCTTTCTGAGTAAGAAAGTGAAAAAGAGATAACCATATTGTCAAATATGGCCTATTAAATTGGCCTTACTTTAGTTGTTGGTAAAACGATTGGTCAGTTAAGTAAGTCAGAACTGAATAATCACCTTATTTCTAATTCTTCTTTCTGTGCGCCGGTCATTGCCCTCACCCTTTTCTTTTTCTTCAGAACCTTCCCTGTCAGTCGATTTGCTTCTATCATCAAGCGATTTCTGCCTTATCAAGACAGCTTCTTCTTTCGTCGTTACTTCTCCTGATTCTAAACTGCTCCTTCTGGTTTTTGACGATATTGGAGAAATGTTATCTGGTATATCTTGATCCTTCTGTGCTTCATCAAGTTTCATTTTTTTATCCATACCCTCTATTATTTTTGTCAAATCATCAGTTTTCACTTGCGGCAATTGAGTGAAAGGTTTAATATCGTCATGGTTGAGTGATTTCAGATTTGCCGTCAGATGAAATTATTTTGTTTTATAACTGATTGTTTTTCTGATTTCACAAATTCAGTTTGTTTAATTCTTTCCTTTCTGGTGTCACTATATTTCTTACTTTTAGATTCTCGTGGTGATTCCTTGAATTTGTCTCTTTTATCCCTCTTGTAACCCCTGTCTGAGTCATCATCTTGCTCGCCATCTTTACTAGAAATATCTTTTTATCACCATCAGTTTTCTTAAATTTTTTATCGATAACTGAATTGCTACCAGCTTTTTCGTTGCTCTCTGTAACTTTTAGATTCATAAATAGTACCATCTTTAATTTCGGATCTTGAAGAATCATCTTTTAAATCACTTGATGATTTCTCTTTTTCCCATTCACGTGACTTAATTTTTTTACTTCTTCTCCAGTCTCTTCTTCCTAAAATAAAAATGCCAGTTTATTTCGGCCAAGTTTGAATCTCTACGAAAAATAAAATTAAGATATAATCTGTTCAGTTTACTAGTGTGTATACGGCTACTGCTCTAGATGGCGGTAGTCGTAAAAGTCATGTCAGATGCCTTTAGATGACTTGAATGAAATCTGACACCCGTGTTAGTAATAACACACTCAATAAAAAAGAAGAATATATCTTTATTTTTGGATTTTTAAGCATCTCAGATGCAATTAATACTAATAATATATCTTGAAGAATATATCTTGGTACATATATACACAAACTGCTACAAAAACTACAAGTACTTCAAATCTAATTTTTGGAGTAAGAAAATTTGACAGCTTTAATTACATTAATGCGTACAAACTGCTTGTTATGAAAATATTGAATGTACAAATAACATATTAATTATGTTTTTGAAGTTAACTATGACTTTAGATGAACAAACTACAGAATGAAAATTAAAATATTTAGGTGACAAAATGATCAAATAAATACTATGTCATAAATAGATTTACATGACCATAGTAAAAGCAATTTTGAACCTTGACACAAGTATCTCCCACCACTCTTTTCATTAGGTTCTACAGTTTCTTCTTTGCCATAAAATTTACCAGAAGTTAAGGTAAAAGTATTATGTGTTTTCATAGATAAAGCAGGAAACTGACTGTCCCAATCTGAATCGGTGCTTATAAACTCATCAGAGCCATGTACATTTTTTAGTTCAGGTTTCACAGTGGCTTTTAATTTAGTTTTGTGGTACACTCTTTGTTCTCCAAACCAAAAGTTTTTGTGTTTGTGCTCAGAATAGTCACAATTTTCAGTATATGTTTCATCATCAGATATATCACCAGGTCTCTATTAAAATATTTGATAATATTACAATTTAACTAAACAAATAAAAAAGCCTTGATTCAAATCTTAATAGCCATGTGCTAATAATAGGGCAAAAATAAGGTTTTAGACAGTAGTGTCCAGCACGAAATGTTTTGTAAGAAGAGTTTTAAGGAACTTCATAAAGAGTCTGCTAATATTTCAAACAAACATTTTATATAGGTGTTAATAGTCCTAACAGTTCTGGACAGACCTATAGAAATATTACAAACAAATCCAACTACATTTATGGGCATTTCCTTAGTCTTTCGTTCAATTCTCATCTTTCTCTTGTCATTTTCACGTCTTCTGCGCTCATCTCTACCGCTCTTGTTCTGTTTGCGAGCAGCAAGGTACTCCAGCAGTGGTGTAGACTGTACTTTCTTGTCATTTCCTATCAATACCAAAGAATTTGGTTTTTAATTTCAAAAATTACAATAAAAGTACACAATCAACTTAAATTTAGAATAGCTAACATTGGATATACATATGTTGGATAATTAGGTCTGTATATATTATATTTATAAAATTTTGATTACACTCTATTTTTTGTACTGCTACTACCTTGTAACTTTGAATTCTTTAGTTCATATTTACCATCATTGACCGGATATGAATACTCCAATTTAGGTTGATTTTCAGTTTCAGGATCCTTGTTGAGGCTCTCAATGAACTCTTGATAGATAGGGTCACTCTCTATAGTGCCACATTTGGGATCTTTTTTCTTTTTTTTCTTGGGAATCCTTTGAAACAGAGCATATTCCACAATACCCACATACTCCATACCTGTAAAATTAAATCAAATTTTAAAATATAGATCAACAATTTCTTGCACCACTTACAGAAACAAACACAAAGTAGTGACAAAAAGTAAAACATAAACGAGCACAAGCACAATTTCTTGCAGCCAACCTAATAAAATATAAACAAATTATAATAACTATATAGAAATAGATAGATCATATTAATTATTTGGGTCATAGTCAATAGTTAAATTCTCAATGTAAACATTTGTAAAGAAACTTTTTATTTCATAAGTAGGTACCTTTTTCGTCCAAAAATATGTATCCATCAAATTTATCCCTGAAAAAGATAAATGTCTTCGATATTCACAAAGTTTATGTAAGCTCTAGAGTAAACATTATGCCCTAAAGAGGTATCAGGTTTAGCAAAATAAAAGTGGTCGTGCTCTGGAATTGGAGATACTTGTTCCAAAAATGCTTCTTCCGTCATAGACGGGGGCAGGCGTCGGAGCACTATCTGAAATAACCAATAAACATGATAACTACACGTTAAATGAAAAATAAAACGATTCCACATTGAAAGTAAAATAAATAATCACTTTGGTCAGGGGACGTTGCGGTTTTGTCTTTTTATCCTTGTTCTTCGAGGCAAAATTTTTGCTACCAGAATCTGACTGTGAGTCTTTAGCATCTTGATCCTCGGTCATTTTCTTTAATTTTTACGTAAAATGCCTGATATTATTCTGATTATTCGACATAATCAAAATTGTAACCTGTCGTCGTGTGTAATTTGACATGACAGTTTGAGTTTGAGTGACATTCGTTTGATTGTTTCGTTCGTTATATTGCCCACTAAGTTGCCCACTGGGCGATTTTCTGACGAGCCAAATTAAGAAAAAAATCTATGTAATAAAATCTCAATAGATAGCGTTTTATGAAAGCCGAGTAGTAATGTACACAGGTATACTTCCGAACACAGTAGCCTAGTCAATGATGACATTAGAACAGGTAAAAGTCTCCACCTCCAGACTCACTTTGGGGATAAAGTGACCTTTGTAGATACTGGTTGTGGTCGCTCTCATCAGGTACTCTTATGTTTTACAGACATAGGAAAAAGATGTTATTTGAAAGCTGGTACCAACAA
>JAEMBS010000168.1:0-50000 GCA_018467065.1 Ephestia elutella | reverse complement strand
ACTTAGTATCCTTTTCCTGTACCCTCTCTTCGGATCACTGCTCAGGTTCGTCCGTTGCACTTTTGTTGCTCATTCAGCGTGTTTGCTACACTTGCAAGTAAAATCGTTAGTGCACGTAGATACATCTCGAGCTTTATTTCAATTCCCTGCTTCTCGTTGAATAATATATGAAGATTATCGAATTGGAGAGCTCCGGAGATTTGCTGTCTCGGATCTGTTATTAGTATAAAGTGAGCAAGAAAACTGATTACACGTTTGCCCCTGGGAATGTTAGTGTATGCCATCGTTTTCACGCACGTAGTCAGCAAATGGACTCCGAATATTGTCGGATGCGTGAGGTCACGAGCGCACGACCGCCATGTTCCCTTTTAGTGACGTTTTAGGAAAAAAGCCATTCATCACTCGCCAACAACGTAATAATATGGCTTATATGGCCCGCCTGACCTGAATTGTCGTAACGAATTATGTATCTATGTTAATAATTTAAGTTTGATCCAGTTTCTAGCTATATCTGTCAGGTACTGTATTTAATAAATATTTAAAACTAATTTATTAACTAACTAGACTTTAGGCAACTCAGTCAGCTCTGGTGACATTGTTTGGGTTTGGGACGAGACCGTGGGGGAAAAATGGAAGGCTTACGCTCAGCAGTGGACTGAACATGATAATGACGATAAGACCCTTATACTCGGTAGGTACATAATTAATAAATACCATTGTGAATGTCCAGTATTTCTCTGAAATTAAATATTCTCATGAAAAAATAAATTAACTTTTGCCAAATATGATTTAGTAAAGATATAGCGAGTCGACAGTCGAAAAATCTGAAAGTGTTACGCTATGTGAGAATCCATCAATCAGAGGAAGCAAAAAATAAAGAATCGCATCACTCGAGTTACATTTCGAGCAAACTTTATAAAAAATTAAATGTTTCCCCATCGCGTTGACACGGAGAATTGAAATATTGCCGCCAAGACACTCTGACAGGGAATTAGTGGAGAAAGTGCTTTGGTTTTTTATTGTTGAGAAAGATAAATTGTCCTAAACGAGGAAGAATACACGAGTCTTTATTTCTTAAGGACACACAATGTTTTTAAAAGTGTCAAAAATGAGACATTTGTTTATTGACCATATATAGGGTTTTTGGTCGCATTTACAGATCCTTGGTAAATAATGATGGTATGATCAGTGTCGACAATTGGGAATATACAATATTCTTCCGAAAATGGGATTCACCAGCTCGTGGTAATGCGATATTTTTCCTTGTCATCGTAATAGAAGCTGAGAGAGTGAAGTATCGCTGGCATCGCCAGTTCTCCCACGGCTGCACTTGCGACATGCCACCAACAGATTAGGTACTTTTATAACGTTGTGAAATTGCATGAAGGCAAAAAAGCCACTCCTTCACAAACATACAACTCGAATATTTTAAGTATCTATAAGTTCATTAATTAGCGCGAATTACGAGAGCTCGTAGTATAAAAAAAATAAAATGCAGAATCAGATATACGGGTCTTATTGTCGTTTTAGCATCGCACTCGTCGCGCAAATTCAATTCACTTACTAATTAAAAATACATAATGACTTATGTAATACATACATACTTGAATTTGATTAAATTTTCATAGAACCTGCTATTAAAAATTTTGTGCCTTTCTTGTGAACAGAACATATCCCATCAATGCCTTTCTATACTATCGTTATTTTGGGCGCGAATGTTATGCAATTATTGCAAGCGTACATGGTGTCATGTTTAACATAACGGACACCGACGACGATGTGATAATTCACATACGAGCCGTATTGCTTACAGCCTCTTATTACAAAAATAATAACAGTAGGTAGGTACTATTTTTCGGTATTATTAATAACTAGAAAAAAAAATTGGTTGGTTCGGTTGTGGAAATCCTTGGGGGAGGCCTTTGTCCAGCAGTGGACGTCTTTTGGCTGAAAGAGAGAGAGAGAGAGAGAGAGATTAATATACAAAAAGTTGGTCATGAGAAACGTCAGTGCTCTGAATTAAATTTCCAGCCCATGACCAAGCTCGTATTTAGCACTTGCCTCATTCCTGTGCTTTCTGCTAATAACGCCAGTAATTAATAGACCTGTAGTAATTAACACTAAGTTCTCAGAGTATTTCATGCGATTGCATTGCTATAAATCATAGAGCGCTTCGTGCGTGAAATTGCAAGCTGTTTTTTTTTATCAAGTGCTTATTCTCGTTATTGTGAAATATCCGCAATAATGCAGAGAAATAGTGATGGTTTAATAGCTCACAAATCATATTACAGTTAAAACGGATTCCGTTTTGTTCCTTATATATAATATTTTCATTATCCGCTATATAACAGGTTGTTGAATTTCCTCTTCGCTTAGCTCAGACCGGTCTATTACTTAGGTATATCAATATTATAATATCGAAATAAAAACAGTTAGCCCTGTAACATGCTATGGAGGTTGCAGAATATTGTTAATCATCTGATACATTTCGTTATTAATTTCATTTTAATGAGCATACTTTCTATATACTTAAAGGCGATAGACTTAAAAATGCCGAATAGATTTTTGTGTAAGTAATTTTCGCTAAAGGCCAAAGTTATTCTCGAGACAATCTCATCATCATCTATACATCCAACAGACATCATCTATAATATATTATATCTACTAAGTGTTCCACAGGATACTTTCAGTGAAGGCTTTATTTGTGACGGGTCACCGGATATCTGAAACGTCGTGATTAGCCAGCGGGATATTATTTACAGCAGGAAGATTACCTTTAGCTTTGTTTTCTTGTGCTCTTTTTTGCTAACGACATAAATACTCACAATCAAGGATACTTTGTGAATGAGAAGGTCAGGCCTTTTTGTGTACATTTGTAAAGTACGCATTAACTAAGCTATCAAACCATTAGACTCTGTAATATTAATTGATAGATATAGACGTTTCTGAATATTTTCCAAGATGGTAATAAAGCAAAATGTCAAAACACTTAAGAAACGCAAACGCCTTTTGGAGATAATGTTAATTGACTTATTTATGGATTGCTCTTGTAAAATAAATATTTTCGGTTTACGTAATACACTTAACTATCTCTAACATTTAAGTTTATGTACAGTCTATTAACTTACGGTAACTAACAATGTTTAGTGGTACCTAACTGGTTTTATGAGAAGCCTGGCATAGAATTCCGATTACGTTAATTTCAAATTCGTTAATAGCACTGTATTCAGCTTTGATTCTGAATCTACTCGTATAACTCTGTAATAAATGTGAATTAATTTATTGCCAATTTGGAATATATAGTTAAAGTTAATGTACTCACAATGGTTACCATATTATGATGTTATTTTAAATAACCAATTGTAAAATTTAACTCAAGATTACGAAATTTATTTTCAATTACATTGGTAAATATGTACATGCAAGCTTTTGTAAATTTATAACATGTTTAGCCAGGACTTGAAAACTTCACTGGCTCGTTATTATGAATAGATTTCGTGTGATCTAAACCAAACGCTTTCCTTAAAAGATCTACGTACCAAAGGTGAAATACGTCACGAATTCACGTCGCCTCACAGTTGCATCGAGCATCTCTGCATAATACTCGCTTTATTGCAACCATGTTGAATGCCAATCGCGAGGTCGAATCCTTTTCACGCCCGCGTCCCAATTCCCGCCGTACATTCATTTTGTGTGGCCTTTTCAGAACATTTTTACACAACTACGTTTATGTATGTATGAATTGTGTGGTTTGATTATTTACCAAAATACCTTATAGAATCCTTAAATTAGTCCTGGTAATGAAGACAAACGTCTCGGTTTTTAACTTTTCTAAGTTATATTTTAATTATTTTCGTTTTTTAACTTTTCTAAACTAGTTATAAATAATTCTAATTTCTCAAATATGAGTTAAAAACGAGAATACTTTATTCAATAATATTTAAGATGATCTGAGATGCACAAAAATCCAAAAAAAAAATTAATAATAATTAAGATACTTGACCAAGATGACCAAGGCGGTAACGAAGTGGTGGCCGAGACAGGGAAGACGACCAGTAGGAAAGCCACCAGCCCGCAGGTCAAATGACATTGTTTGCATGATGGGAAAGCGATGGATTAGACTGGCACAGGACCGTAGTAAGTGGCGTCAAAAAAGGGAGGCCTATGTCCAGCAGTGGGCTAATATAGGCTAAAATTAGAAGATACTTAATAATATAAAGAAATTTTACTGTAGTGGTTTTTACCGGATTTTTATGTACGTGATTGTACAGTTGTGATACCTATTCCGCCGAAGTTCAGGAGCCTCGTGCACAAAACAGTTAAGAATTCTAATCACGTTTCACAGTACATCTAATTATTCTATTTGAGGCGTCTCTCGCTGCGATAAATAAATCCCTAGAAAGTCCGCTCATGGGCTAAAAAACGGGCATCTGAGCAAAACCTGTGGCTCTAATGGTAATAGAGAGCCGTCAGTCAGGGCTTCGTTAATAGTCATGGTTCATCCGCTTTAGCCTGCGTGGCTTTAGTAGCATCTCAGTATTGCGACTAATGTAATTAGTTCATTACTTTGTCCCGGCCGTGCCCGCCGCTTTGTGTCTCACAGATTTATGTGAACCTCTCACTGTTTTTCTGCCGACGCAAACACGAAAAAAGCCCTTTCCACAATATTTTCTTAATGTATACTCAGAGTATGTATTAAAAATATAGACTACTGACACAAAACTGTACAATAATATATTTCTCGGATTAGCTCGTCCTCGTCATATACTCAACGTTTGTAATGCAATGTTTGAGTTTATCAGTTAATACGCTACATATTTACTATAGGTAGGTATGTATGTATAGTTCATCTCGTGTTTCTATTTCTAGTGGTTTGGCATTATAGTTATTTTCGGTGAAATCTTACCATATTGTATTAATTCTATGATAATGTCATAAAGATCAAGATAAAAAACAAATAACTTCTCTACCTACATAAATACTAATATGTACTTGTACAAGTTATCCCCTTTTCATTTCTGTATTGTATTTGTGAAATAAATATTATACTTAGGTGGTACTGAATCAATTGTAAAAATTCGTTCAACAGTTCTTGTCGTAACAATATTCAAAAATAAGTACATTATATTTTTCTATTCAAGCAGAACAAAAAGTTGAGTTAATGTCTATGAAGACCAGAGAGTTTTTATTGTTCCCTGTGATCTGTGAACCTTGGCAAATGGAGTTACTGGACCTTGAATTATAGTGTTGGTGTTACAAAACCTGACAAAAACAAATACGAACAAAAAGTAAACAGCTCCGTGCGACGTAAGTTATAGTCTGTAATCAAATAAAGTGGAATTACTTGGCCTTTGGTTGACGGGAGTTCTGTGAGAGAAAAAGAGGCTATTGAGTCGAGATCAGGTTTTGTATGAGATACGTTGTAGTCGGAGTGTCCCGTTAATGAATGTATGATGCTAATGAGGCTACACCTGGCGCTGGCCGTGGGACGGATCGTAAAGCTGTCGAGCGAGTCGCATCGCATCCGCTCTAACTTTACATTAGGACGGCGCAACCTGCCATATTAATGTGCTGTCGAGATGAGTTTATGTTGTGATGTGATTAGTGACCGTGAAATGAGCTTTAATAGAATAAAGTTTTGTAATAAAATCAATAAAGATTTTCTCACATCATATTGTGCAATTGGTAGGGCTCCATATTTAAAAGCAATATTAAAATAAAATGTATAAAATACTTATTTCAGGTCTAGTATTTGCTTTCCATAATGATGTATGTATATGGAATGATCATATCAATAAAAGGACGAGAACCAACTCCGAAAAGGAAAAAAAGCAAACGTACTATTTGTGATTCGCTTCCATGCTGGTCTGGGGGCGAAGAAAAAACAGAAAAGTCAATCAAGGGAAAGGGCTTTAAACTGGGAATTCCTCCACTCATAGGCGATGGGCTAGCAAACTGTCACTATACCTGAATCTCCATTCCATCTGAGAGCTCACTATTCAGCTAAGCGTGGCCTTCGAATCTCACGACCCTTTGCTCTGTCTACCCCGTAAGGGATAAAGACGTGATTCTATGTATGTCTGTATGTACTATTTGTACTAACTTCCTAACACGACCGGGTCAACTGACCTTGTTGGTTGGTAGACTAGTATGTATATCTCTTATAAAATCCAAAAACTATGTCGCATAATATCTTCCAACCTCCAATCAAAGGTTATTGTTTTATTTGTTTGTTTCGGCGAACATGTCACGAGGGCCGCCCGCAGGCGTCAGAAAACGATCTATGCCACTCACGATCAGCGTGCAGCGAGAGTGTGTGTAGTAGGAACCGGACTCATCGCTGACAGCCAATTAGCCCCGTGCCCCCGTGCACCGCCCCTCGCCCCAGCTTCCCCTCTAACCCGCACAGGCAAACCCATTTATCTTTATTCGACAGGATCGCCCCACACACTTGGTCCATAAGTGCAGATATGCCGACGATCGGCTCTACCTATCCAGCTCCAACTCGATGCATGCTCATGACACTTTTACAATAGAAGGAATTATGCCTATTAAAATAAATGATTTCTACTTAGCATACACGTCATTAATTTTTTCAATAGATTGAATGCTGCGGCACTCAGATAACTCGCTCTCAAACTCTTATAAGTACTTACCTATATTTTATTTAATCTTTACTTGACTTTGCAAAGTATTTGTGAACTTGGTTATGTTATAATTTTACCTATATTTAATATACATAATATGTTAACATTTTAGACACTAACGTAAGGCAAGGAAAATTAAAATTCTAGAGCTAGCTCAATCAGAATTTTGATTAAAGAACTGTTCCCGAAATGTGTTTGCTTCGTACAAGGGGGACAAAAGATAAAAGCAACTGGTCCTCTTTTTAGATGCTGGATGTTCCTACTAAAATTAGGTGGTGAGCAGTTTAGTGTTAAGGATAAGTATTGAACACTGAGTGAATAGCTTCGATAGCTTCTGTCAAGGTTATTTTGCTATTCTCAGAATATCAGTTAGCGCCGTTGAGTCAGCGGAGGCTGTGATTCACTGCTCTGTATACATCACTCTTCGATTGTTTCCGATAATTTGCTATTTATCAGAACCATTTGTAGTATCTCCTATAATAGCTGCAATTCTTTTGTTTGAATATCTTTGTAAACTTTAGCCGGTGATATGCATTTGATTTACTCGATATTGTACAAATCTTCTTTCCTTTTGTGTAAAGCAATACATACTTATGTTGGGTTGCACCGAAATTGAAGTTTTTCACAAAGTCAAAGTTAACAGTAGCAGTAACATTAACTTTTATCATACTTTTTGACAACTACTAGTGTAACTCATGTTTTGACTAACCGGTACGGTTAAAGTTACTGTCAAAATAAGACGTTGCAATCCATGGAAAACATAAGAACTTCGATCAGACTTGTTATTAGTTTCATAGTGCAACCCTACCTAAGCTGGAAATGCTGAAATTGATTAGTGGATTTTGAGGTACTACTAAGCTTCTCGTATATACTGTATTAACTACTCAGCTGGATTAAAAAAGTGTGAACGATTTTCAATCTTAGTATCAAGTATTACCAGTAATTTGTTTTGTTTTTCATGAACATTGAACATGTATAAAAAGGAACTAGGATAGGGGGCAAAATGAAGGTGAATGTATTGTTTCATACAACTTAGTATATAAGGTGGACACAAATTAACTACAAATATTTTCAGGGCTAATTACTGATATTATTTAGAAAGTATATCAGTGGTTTTTTCAATTTTCTACACGCTAGTTTTCGAGAAAAATTAACGTTTATGTTTTTTGAAAACCGTAACATTATAACATCCTGTACACAGCTTTGCGTAAAATGACAATTAAAATGACACACACAAACAAAAGCCGCCCCGCCCACCGGTCGGTCGCTGTCGTTTACGTATAATAAATCGCTTGACATCTCTGTCTTTCACGCACTTTTCATAAATAAAGAGGAATACAGCAAATCAATTTCATTCAACTATTAATTGGTGGGAGGAGCTTAAAGAGGTATGAAGTCTACACATTTAACTACAGTATGATACTAAATGTCATCATTTAATAATATTTTTTTTTGTTAGAAAAAACAAAAAAAAAACTAGCGTATCGGTTTTTAAAATTGTATCTCCAATACGTTTATTTAGCCCCCTAGAGCCAGCCCTGAAAATATTTGTAGTTAATTTGAGTCCACCTTATATATAGGAACTAAGGAACTGTAGTTGTCACTAAAGAATAGATAACTATGTAGCGACTTATTATAATATTTCACGTAAAATTAAACCGCGGAAGTCTGTAATGTGCCGTTAAGTCATGTTAATGTTCAGGAACAGTTGTGGTTTGCGATGCAATTCTGTGGCTGCAGCGTCGATAAACTCATCATTTGAACGCGCCACGAGGTTCTTCGGATCTACTTTTGTAGTATTATGTCTAAAATATTCTTAAGTCTCCACGAGTTTTACTTCACTTCACGGGCAGTTAGACGTTTGGGATTTTTTAATGCAGAGTCTACATGCAGGCTTATGGATTGTTAGTTTGTTCAGACATCATTCAGAACCATAACCGAAGCACACTATAAGATAAATATCTTCACTGTCGGACTTCTAGTAGTAAGTGTAAAACCATTCAAGCTCACATGTCTACAACTACAAATAACAATAACAACCCCAAATCATATCCAAATCACAATTCAAAGAACGTTGTATACCAAGAAACATATTGAATAGTATATAAGTCTATTGAGTGGGTAATAAATAGAGGCATTTAGGGAAGAAATGTAACGTGATAGGATTGGGGACAATTCGTACGTGTTAGGGCTGACGCCTGCGGCTATATTTCACGATTTTTCCGAGAGCGTCGCGTCGGATCCGGCACGCATGATCGCCCATAATGAAAACTATCAGATGGCCGGGCGGCTCAGTCGGTGGCGGCGTTCTGCACATCAATAACAATCCGGACGGATCCGCCACAGTCCGCAAAAGCCACGCCGACAATTTGTCCCGGACTTTACTCGACTGGATATTCCGCAAGAATCTTCCCGAGGATTTTGAGTGTTTCAAGTAAGGGACGCTAAAGCCCTAATACATCTTCCGTCTGGCTATAGTAAATTGTGGTTTAAATTTAAACCACAGACTACGATTTATATGATACAACTTTTTGCATGGCTAATTGAAATTATTTATATAAATATGTTTATTGTGCATCATATGTGTGGATCGCTAGTTGTGTAGATGTTTTAAGCTACGTAAAAATCTTGTTACATTCTTATCAACTTCAGATATTTAATTAAATACAATCAGGCTAATTTGAATAGTCTTTGTTAAGGCATAGTAGACGATCTTGAATTGTTTGCCCGTAGGCGTAGCTTGAATATATCGGATTCGGATCGGTACGGGTTGGATTGGAGCAAAATTGCGCGGAAGCCCGTAAGGCTCACGCGCGCTCAGGTCACGACTCCACTCCAAATCTAAAATTGATGACGAACAAAAAAGAACAACCAACGCTCTACGACCGGTTCCGACATAAAAACAATCCTACTCACCATTAAATATAATTTATTCAACATTATTCCGACCGTACATAAAAAGATTTCCGAAGGACAGACAAGACTAAAAAAGTCTATGATTGCTGCAAAAAATATCTGCGAGTTGTTAATTGATAATCACCGTATCACATGTGAATAAAGCGAGATCTAGTTTGTGATTTAAAATATACAGATGTTGGTCTTAGGCTTAATGTTTAATTATTTAAGTAAATTTTTCGTTCAATTGAGATTTTTTGCAATTTATCATAAAACGAACTATATACGGTTGCAATCAGTATTGAGATCGCACGTAATCAAATTTTGTTTGGTTTTATTTAAACTTGTTATTCAAATTAGTTCTGTTACCGTTATGAAGTTATCGACGCTTACGGTACCAGCGTCAAACTCTGCTGCTGGCGGAGATTATAACAAATATCGCGTGAAAATAATTAACAAGCAATCGAGAAACACGTCACGCGCCATCGCTGTTGTGTTTTTATAAGACTTGGTAAACAGCAAAAACTACGAGGCAAAAAATGTGCAGGTGTGTACCTCACCTATGTACAATCACGAACATTAATGCTCGTGACTGTACGTGTACCTATTTAAATGTGCAATAGAATACCTACATATTCGTTAATAATAATCTACAAACTTGTGAGATACTCCGACAAGGTTGGCAACTCGCACATAATAATATAAAGTCCATTTATTCAATTCATAAACAATCTTCACAGTACTTTTTTGAATTTTGTTGAATAAATCAAATATTGTATCAAACCTGAACATTCTAAAGTAAAACATGTATTAACCACGAAAGTAATTTCCTAAAAAGTCTATTTTAATTTATATTGTTGTAAAATCATAAAAAGAGATGGTAAGATTGTTTACATAATAGGACAATTATGAATAAATGGACCATACATACATACAAACCTTTTAAATACTTTCATGGGTTAGATTTCATGGGTCAGATATAGCGACATTTCTAGAAAAATAAGATGACCAACAAAAATTACAATTTAGGTTATTTCGGAAATTTATGATAATAATTATACTTCACATTTTAAAAATTTACTAAAAGACAGCAGGTAAAAGCGTCAAATATTCAATGAATAATATAGGGCTGGTTGGTGTTGTATCTTGAAATCCTACATTCAAAAACTCCCGACACGATCACGATTTTGTTTGATGGTATGTTGTTAAAATTAGAAAGTACACATTACAACAGCATTTCATGCTACCCAAAGCAATTTGGCATCTATTACCGCGACTAAAAGATCCATGTGGGGTAACTTGATATGCTGTTGTCTGTACTGCCAAAGGCAAGTCGAATAAAAGCTATTTTTGTATCCGTTTGTATTTGGCATCGCCTGTATTACAATAAAAAAGGATACAACGTAATGTAAAGAAAGTATAAGACGATTTATCCGATTAGTATGTTTAAGGTTGCTGTTTTTTTTTACTTGAAAAGTTGAAAGTGCGGCGATATCCAAAGGGTTTAAATGGGGCCAGTATGTCCGCCCCATACAAAGTACTTGACAAAATTATTTCACGACTACTATGACTTGTAAATTATTTGTTTAGCTTTAAAATATTATGGATCAATATAATTTTTACACTTGAACCTCATTTGATATTATAAACACGAGTTATAAGTTATTGAAACGTGTTATGATATTTTTAAGTATGAAATAATGAACTTCTAGCTTTTTTCCGTAGTTTTGCCCCAGTAAATTATACACCAAAATCTTCCTCATGACTCACCCAGTCCATTGGTGAAAGCCGTATCAAAATCCGTTTAGTAGTGTTTGAGTTTATCGAAGAAGCGACAGACAGAAGCGGGGGGGGGGAACTTTATTTTATAATTGTATATATGAAGTATGTGAATATTTGGGTTATCTTATAGAGACAACTTACTTTATAAATAAAAAAAGCCGATCTTCACAAAACATATTAATTTTTATTTATTTAATATTCAAATTCAATCAATGTGATTCGTCAAAACTAGGCAAATTAATTTCATCCAACTCTTTCTGCTGACTTCTGATTTTTCGTTTAAGATTTATTATGTTGGTATATATGTTGCTGATCGTTTCTCCTATCCAGCTCAAAAGTCACAAGTCTTGCAAACTCCTTATTTCGAGGGTCATCAGGCTCTTATTTTATCTCTAATATAAAATAGGCAGAACTGAAGTATCAACTTCTAATTGATTTTTATCGAAAGCAGTTCTTTTATACACAGCGAAATACAGAAGGTCATTACAGGTTACTTGAGTTGCCACTGATTTGCTCACAATATTATAAGGTTCTGCAACATTTTCTTGCATTTTCCTTTTGCGCGATATTCCACTTATTATACTTGGCGAAAACGGAGGAAATTTGTTCTTACTTTGAGACATTTTCAATAGTTAAATAGCGAATTATAGGAACTTATATTACATGATATTGATAGTGGGTTGATGAAATAATAATTGAAAAGAATAATCAAAAATAGCAGGTAGGCTTAGTATATATTTGATATTTTGAAAAAAAATTGCTGAATTTTTTTTCAGCTAAAGTAGTTAGTCTAGGGAGGTGGTGGTCTTCTCAATTACAAAGTTTTCAAGATGAATAAGTTTTTTGTCCCAATTGTTGACAGGATCGTCAAATATAAAATTGGCCAATGCACACCTACTAATTTCCCGATTATCATCAATCAATACATAAAATAAACTGTAACTGGACTGTGTATGTACATAAGAGATATCTAAGAATAACATTACGAGGGGTCTCTATAAGGCTAATGGAAGCCAAACCAATTTTTTTTAGAATTTTAGTCTTGTCTGTCTGTCTTTCTGTCTATATGTTTGTACGCGCATCATGCAAAAACTACTGAACCAAATTTGATGCGTTTTTCACTGTTGTATTATAGAAGGTCTTACTTAAAATCTGGCATAGGTTTCATCTTGATACACAGCTTAGAACCGGAAAAAATAACAATTGTAAATTACGCGCGGACGAAGTTCGCGGGCACAAGCTAGTTTCCTATTAGAGAAAAAAAATCATAAAAAATCCATCCGTATAAATCCGTAAAAAAATTTGGTTTTTCCTAATAGTAGAAGACCTCAGTAATATACTCATACTATTTTCAAAGTGGAGAAGTGTGGAGAACCAATCCGTTTTCACTAATTAATTTACTTTTTGTTGATTTTATTTGGTATATTTTAAATATTTTTTTTCTATTATTAAGCTTTATTATTTTAAGGTAATATTTACGTTATCATAAAATAGAAAGATACCTTATTCCAATGATATAATTATTGTCAATATATTTTTAAAAACAAGCCCAGAATTCAAATTCAAATATTGCACTTTTTTAAGCAGAAAAACACGAGCGACAAATTCTCCAACTTTAAATGGCTCAATCTCCCAAGTATATTAGAAAATAAATGTAGGTAATATCTTACCATGTGGAGAAACTATCGTAGTTTATGGAACGATAAGAATTTTTAGCCACCCTGCATTTTTATTTTTTTACTTTTGTCAAGTCCTGGCAATACTGTGGGGCGGCTGAAAGCTTGCTTATCTGAATTATATCCATTCTATTCTGGTTTAGATGTTTATCGAAGTGGGAATTAGTTTCAGTGAGGCAGATGTTCGTTTACTTAACTGTTCGCAGAATGAACTCAAACTACGGATGATAAAAAGTTCTGATGAATATTAATTTGTCAAGTAAATCAAGCCGAGATCGGGCAGTAAACTTATTTTATTGTGATTTTGGTAAACTTACGTTTAGTTGTAACCCCTGCGTACTAAAGTGTCTCTACGTCATGTCGAAAAATAGACATTTGAATTTAGACAGTTTAGTTTTTGGTTTGATGGACGTAATATTATACAGTATGATATAATATTATGCCAGGGTTGCTTCCGACGGGAAGCTGGGCTCGCAGCAATATTGCTGGTGAACAAACAGAGAGCATGAATTGAACACGCTCCGGATGCAGACATTGTTTAAACTTAAAGATCCTTCGATTAATATGACGGCCTCACTGGAATAGATGTAAAGTTGGCATCACAGAGGATTGGTGACACTGACTCCGCCACGGAATGTCTAAGTACTAAATGTCTATGTACGTTACTTCTAAAGTATCCAATGTCGAAGTATGCAAGTACGATGTACGTAAGTTCTAAAGTATCCTAGTACTACGTACTCCAGTGCTAAAGTTTACGAGAGCGAAGTATGAAATGCCGATTGACATTGATTTCCAGCGTCAAAAGTTTCGGTTCGGTTATCGGTTGATTTTGTTTGTTTCTCGTAGAATCGTGTCTTATACTGAGTACTCATTAAATTGCAAAAAAAACGTACTTTGGTGAGAGTAGCATCCATCATATAATATTTTCCATGGAAGTAATAGGTAATAATATTTTCACAATCTGCCATTATAGGTAAAACATCTATTAGTTCAGATGGTAAATAAGTAGATAGAGCTAATAATGCTATTATTATTGATACAATGATTTCATTAACATACCTATCTAACTATACCTTTATTAAATAAAATAGTTTGCATAATAATAAGACAATCCAGTTTCTTAATTAGTATATCGCAAAATCAGATATTTAGACAGGTTCCTTTTATTATTACCACTATCATGCGATCATATCACGAAATAGCATCTATTAAATGCCGCGTTTTTTGTGACAGTTGATATATAATTGTAGTTTTAATTACGGTTTTCGTTTCACGAAAACAAGTAAATTGTTTACCTACTAGCCTTGACTAAATATAAAATTTGATAGATATTTAGTTTTTATGATCATGTACCAAAATTATACAATCTTCCTACGCGAATTATTGAATTCGATAGCCATACTTTGTATGTTAATTAATAGTGGTTTTGTCGTTTCATAGTATTTAGGAGCATATTTGTTATTAAATGGAAAACCCAGAGGGCGTGAAAGGTCACATCGATTACAAACACACACAGATAGTTACTACGTAAACTATAGTACCTATCCTTTCCATTGATAAATCTGAAGTCTGACAGTCTTTATTTTTATAAACGTATTTAATTTCACACCGTCAATGAGGGATTTTCCGTGACACAAATTAAAAAAAGAAATAGTTCCAGATGACTTCATAGATGGCGCTTGTAAAAGGCGAGAGAAAAAGTTCCATACAAAAAGCAAAAAATTCACGGGATTGGCATTTAAAAAAATAAAACTTTGTAAAAAAAAACAACTAAAAAGTATCTATATTGAGATTTGTGCAACTGTCAAACTGTTATGTGATTTTTTTTTCTGCATCTGGTTGACAAGAAAAAGCGCATAGGTTCAGCCATTATTACGACTCGGCTTTCATAAAACGCCATCTGTTGAGACTTTTTGATACTGATTTTTTTTTCTTAATTAGCTGTCAGAAAAATCGCTCATTGAAAAATACTAGAATAGAATGAATATAGAATGATTTCATATTTTGAATTCTTTCTTCCTTATCGAAATAACACTGGCTTCAGATTTTATTCAGGCATCTGAAATATTTCGAATTACATATTTCAAATTGAATTCTATTTTGAAGAATCCAGTTTGAAATATGTAGTTCTAATTTTCGTTAGCGGCTAGAATCAGTCAGCAATGTCAGCATTGCATGTAGTAGCTATAGAGCGCGCAATGGATCGTGCGCTACGTTCGACATCGACAAACTGTGGGGGTTCTCAATTATTCCAGCAGCTATGTCCCGGAATGTCTAATTTGCTCACGTAATTTTGGTCGGAATTTGTCCCAGCCGACGGATGCCCGGAACTATTTTTATTGCTTGTTTCCTATTTGCTAGCTCCACGGGGAGCAATATAACTAGAACTCGCGAACTCCGACCGACTGTCTCTGAACAAGTGTATTGTGAATTGCACGTCTAGGGCACTTTGCAGGCGACGACGTTAAACATGTTTCTTTGCTTGTCTTCTTCCGGTCCCCAGAGAGAACGTGTGAAATGGCTTCACGCGACGATTCGCTTGTTTCGTGTTTGTTACTTTGTTAGCTCAATTGTGATTGTTACCTGCAATCAAAACTTTGGCTACTTACATGTCACTTCACTGGAATTTGTGGCAGCTATTCAGTATCAATTTCCATAGCGGGAACATTTCACCTGTAAAAGAGAAAGAAATATTGTTAATCCTTATCATATCTTATGTTACATTGGCTTTTTTTTAGCTTGCGTGTAAAATAAATCTAAGTTTAATAATATCCTAATCGATATTTTATCTTGTTCATCGACGCTACAGGCACAATTTGAGTACCTACCTATTGATAGATCAGTCAGCCATTTTAATCGATATTAACTGTGTAAAGAGACACCAATTTTTCTACGTACATATTTACATCTATCACCCACTGTGACCCCAACCCCACGCTATTGAACCCAGTTGGTTGACTGATAGAAAAAGCCCTGCTTTAAGTCCGTCTTTTACTTTTATAATAAAGTTAAATAAAAATATAAAACCCAGAGCATACAGTGAGAGTTTTTCATGTGTTCTTGCAGCTAAATTGCTTTGTCACCTGTCTGGATAAAATATCACAGAACTTTTTTCTTAAACGCAAATAATATGACAGATGTTGCGTGCAAGGCTGTGAGTAGAGGGTGTCCTTGAGCAAACAAACATACTGCGAAAACAAGACCACATGTTTTTAGGCAAAAACGACGCAAAACGGCGATCATTGCTGAGCCAACACTGACGCACTGTTCAAGTTACTAGTATGCTTAGCTTAGCTTTTCCTCATTATAGGCACAAATAGATCAAAGAAACTTAGCCAAATAAATACCACTTGTCTTGCATAGGTATTGATAATGATTAACGAATATAATTAATTTACATTAAGGTAACTGAGTTATCCTCGACCAAGGTCTGCTCGGTAGGCACATTGGCAGGAAGCTACTACCTTACATACCTCTAGAATGGCGCCAGCAGAGGAAACAACTACGTCAATACCTAGGCTCTACTTCCAGTGATTTATATATTCAGACGTAGGTATCAATCGTATCAACTGTACACTTACAGATTTGTAGTTTAAGTTCCTGTTAACGAAATAAAGGGAGATAAGTGGGTTTGGAATGATGCCAGGACATGGCGAGGCCCCACTCCGTTTGCTCTTTACATAACTTCGTATTCAAGGGATCATTAATCTTCCTAGTTCCACGCCAGGCCGAGTTTAATTTTAATAAACGGCTTTAGTCCTACCTACCAACGTATTAATTTACATGCCTTAATGAACACAGGCTACTTGCTATTCGTAATCCTAGATTTATTTGCTGATCGTAATTGTTATTGTAGATATAGACGAGTGCACGTCAAGTTGCCCGGAATAGGCCACAATTCGGAAATAATAATGGCGAATTAGCCATAAAAAGGGGTTGTTGCACAAATGTATGGGGAACTGGCTATATCATGAGCACCTATCTGAACTTTTCATTTTTTGGTCAGAATCAATGCTTTATAAGTAAATCCGATAAATTCGTAGCCTTTCTATGGTACATTTAGTTAACAAAATCGTAATGAAGTTTAAGCTAGTTCCGCCAAAATGGCCGATACCCATTATGATTTGACGTTGACGCGCTTCATTTGACAGTTCCGATTTCCGGTACGTTCAAAAATGTACTTTTATTATATACGTGCCCGCGGAAAAGAATTGTTTATTTTATTTATTATTCGACTATTTATGTGAAATACACATATGTTTTTGTAATTTGCATGTAACATGTGTTTGGAACATTTACTTTAATTAATTTTCTAAAATGTAATGAAAATATCGAGCATTGTATCTGATTTTCTGTATCATAATTTCTGAACATACGTACGGGCGCCATGTCAGTATCGCCATTATACGATATTATGCGATATTAAATGTATTTTTGTACCATAACAAGATCACGAAAAAACAATTATATGATGGTCTTAATCGGTTTTTGATATTATTTCTGATTTTTGGGGAACTGCTCATGATATAGCCTACTATACAATATGCCCTTTAGGTTGGTTGATGTCCTGTTGACTGAATGTGATTGCGAATGATTAAATCAAAATTAATTTGTTTTTATATACATATAAGTATTCTACTTATATCGATAGTTACAACTAGTACTACCCAAAGTGCGCCGTTTTCCATTTAGAGCAACGACAATAGTACAGAGATGTCATTCTACGAATACGATCAATAGGTTGCTGGAATTATTAGAATGTGTTTGACAAATAGCACCAAAAGAATAGTTAATAGTAAAAAAAGTAATAATTTAAGGTGAAAAGACGAAAAGACAATGCACGTAGGTACCCAATGAAATAAATAATAACCAAGAAACCAGCGCGATCAACAAGGAAAAATCAACAATAACCCGAAAATTTATATAGTCAGAGTCCGCGGAAAATTACTTGTGTAGTCTATTAATTTTACGGCTATTGTTTTACGCTCCCCAAATGCGCCTTTTACTATAATCATTATAAACGAAACCATAGCCTAAAAGCAGTAAGCTCGTAAAGTTGTCGACCGACGGTGATGTGTGACGCACATAATACAAGATTTCAGAAGGGCTGTGCCCTCGGGGACGGACCAGGGACGGACGAGTTCGTCCTTCATCAAACCGGCTGGCCATGTTTTATGGCAAGCGTCCAAAATTTCAGTAGAGCACAGGTGTGTAATATAGTATTCTTTCATTGTAGGCAGAAGGGCATACAATCTTTAAGTTCATAAGGTATATGAACTGTATGTACCACCTGTACCTTGTATTTACACAGTTTTTGCAATAAATATTTTGAGTTTGAGTTTAAGGCGGTACCGGGTGGCTTATGTAACTCTACACACGAGTTGTAGAGGATTTTATAATTTAAGTAAAGTATAATTTACGTTTTCCTGTGCAATAAATAATGTTGATGTACTTGTGCAAATAAATAAACACACATATTCAAAAACATTTTGATCCGGAATATTTTTTACGAATATGAAATTTAGTAGTATTATCAGGCTGAAAGGTATTGATTCACACAATGGAGATAGAATTTAGGATTAGAATAGATCAGTTTCCCGGAGCGTGGCACCAACAATTCGCGCTTGACGTAACCATGAGATGCGTGATTTACAGCCTCCCGGGAAATCGGGCCGTGTCGGGCCCGAGCGATGTAATACCTTAATTCGGCTAATCTCGCCTTTGCCTGCTTTGGGATCCTGATTCTAAACGTATTTCTGATCAAAAATATTCTACAATATTTATCAGTTTTGGATTCCATGATGTTCTATTATGAATTCTTTGATTGCTATACACATCTTCACGCTTTATCTACTGAACCAATCTTCCTGAAGATTTGCATACACATAGTTAATAGTACATAGTTAATGGGACTTAGTATGGAAAGTTGAAATTTTATGTTATTCTTTTACTATAAATTTCTTTCGGACGTAGTTGTATTCCAAGTACTACTGAGCATATTGTAAAAATTTGGCCAGTAGTTACAAAATAACCCTGTATATAGGCTGTTCGTTCATCCCGGGAAAAAGCTAGTCTTGAATAACGATAATACAAATTGTAAATACCTATGGAATCAGCAGACGAGTTCAATATCGTTTCATGATAAGTTTATTTATTTCTGAACTTCAAAACATTTTACTAGTAGTTTCAGTAAACGTGATGCTTCATGACTTTCCAACTGAAGAATATAAAAATAGGTATACTCGTACATACCTACATAAGTACGAGTCATTAATGTGCGGTAAACACACAGCAGATTTCATATACACTAGACTTGTATTACAAATGAGAACAACAAACCAGATGGCAATAATTGAATGCCTATAAATTGTATGTACAGTAGAACTAACGAAATGTCCAATGTTGTTGTAGTTACACTTTCTTTATGGCGGTACTAACATGTTTAGTGTCCGCCCATTTCTCACTATAACCGTTTCAGCAGGACATTTTTATTTGTACTTCTCTGAAAGCTTGATTTAACCGTTTAAAATGTTTGCGAGCGAGTCTAAATGGCTTGTGTGAAAATATTCTCAGACATAAAACGGTTCTCGATAGCTATTTTATAATACCAGATGCTCAGTGTGTTTCTCCACTTTTGTGATTCTTAGCATAACCTCAGATCTTGTTTAGTTTCGTAGCGATTTTATATTGATGTTATCCCGAAATAACGTTACGCTTAACAACTTCGCGGGATAGGAATTAATAGCGGTACTATCGTTATAATCATAACAAAGATCGTCATGTGTTCGCAAACAAATATTGCGAAAACTCGTTTAAAAAGGTTATCTCTTGTAGAAAATTGCTTCGCATCTCCAAGGAAATATCACGGAAGGGAAAACGGTTTTTCGTAAGTTACGGAGCCACTTGCGACAAATATTCTTAAAGTTCCCGAAACACGTTACGAGTATGGTTATAATATGGAGGTGTTCGGATGGCGCTATTTGCATAGGAATTAGAAATGGTCGGAGGAGTCACGTTCTGTCTCGCGAACTCCGACAAAAGTACACTCGGTAAAAGTGGATGTCATAACCAACGTATTGTCGAACCCATATCTCATTTACATTTATTACGATTGTGCAATCGGGAAATTATGTAAGTATTTCAATTGATGTTGGTTTTATTATAACCTAAATATATATTTCAATTGATGATGGCTATGTATAACCTTTTTCAATAATTTACTCGGTATCGATTTCATATATTTTTGGTTACGCCTATTGCTAGCACTACAAATCCAAATAGCTTGCGTGTGGGGGCGCAAAGAGGGTGCATTGCATATCACGCAAGGACCCCTGACAATGACTGGTACTACATACATATTCATCATTAGTCGACCCGTGTCGGTATCGCAGTGTTTTTATAATATCTTCTCTAAACATTTTTTTTTCAAAAACATATCTTCACAGCGGATGTGGCGTTTTACATTTTATTCTTCATAGAAATAGCTGGGAATCTCTCTCTCTCTCTCAGCCGAAAGACGTCCACTGCTGGACAAAGGCCTCCCCCAAGGATTTCCATAACGACCGGTCCTGCGCTGCCCGCATCCATGCGCATCCCGCGACCTTCACCAGGTCGTCGGTCCACCGAGTGGGAGGCCTGCCAACACTACGTTTTCCGGTTCGTGGTCGCCACTCGAGAACTTTTCTGCCCCAACGGCTATCTGTTCTACGAGCTATGTGCCCCGCCCACTGCCACTTAAGTTTCGCGATTCTGCGGGCTATGTCGGTTACTTTAGTTCTCCTACGGATCTCCTCATTTCTGATTCGATCACGAATACGATGCTGGGAATACGATGGCTAATTATACTATACATACAGTAATTACAACTATTCCAGTAGGTTAAATCTATAATAATATGAATGAAATGTTTATCAGACGTGTTATATCATCACAGAAATCACATTCACGAGTCGACACTACGTGGAATTATTTATGATTGCGATTAAACAGAAATCGTACCTACTTTATTCTAATTGGCTCGAGTAGTTATTAGCATCGCAATGTCTGTACGTAATAATTAGATATTATTTATGCAGTGGTCTTATGATCCTTCACGTATACCTAATTTACCTACTTACCTAGTTAATTAAGTACCTAATATAACAAAATCTGCACAAAACGTTAGAATACCTAAGTTAAAACTGGCGAATTATGTAACAATTTATTGTTATTACAAAAAATTGTCATCAAAATTTGTTTGTGTGTGTTTTGTTTTGTGTTTGACAATTTGCGCTAAGTATATGAACATTGATTTAAAGATAAAACTGAAAACCGTCTATTTCAGGAAAACTCTTAATAACGATAACAAATAAGTAAGAACTTTTTAAATATTTTTCGTATATCAAAAGCATTATATGGATCAGAAGTATATGGATCAGCACATACTTCTGTTATATTTAAACTAAAACAATAATAAAATATCTTAGAAAATTTGAGGGTGTACCACAGCCATGCATCCTTTGGTAATCCTGAGCTTACAAGGTGTAATACTTCTCCAAATTTATCTTATACTTAAGTGTCTTTATGAATAGTGTTTTGATTCACATCATTAATTCAGATTCGTTAACTGCAAATTGCATTGATACTTTATTTAGCGTGAAAGTACGCAAAACGTTGTTTAAAAGGGTCTCGGTTTTAATTGCAGCTAATCAATATCCAGAGAATCAGCAGGGGGCACACCACCAATTACGGGGTAAATAGCATTTAGAAGGGGAGCTGGACGTATAGCCCACTGAGTCATCGACGACCAGACGGCGACGCTAGCTAGCGGTGCCCGGCTCGACTCCTTCCCTGCCCACTTTACAATAGCCTGATGAATTGTATTTGCAGTGTGTAATGGGGTGACTGGGTTTTGGTAATAAATTGTGTGACTAAGAAACTAAGATAAGCGTCGACAAATGCATTCATCAGATATGGTGCTGTTATAGCATTTTGACAGTATTGTTCATTATAGAAAAAAGAAAGTGGTAGAAAATATGGTTTGTTAATGAAAAAAGAACGTTATTAAAAGTTATCAGAATCAATTCGTGGAAAAATGTTCGGCTATCTTGTACGACATGACGATTTGATTAAAAACCTGATGGAATGGAAAATAGAAGCTAGGAGAGGAAGAGGAAAGTCATGAAGATAGACCAAATAAAGGAGAAGGCAAAATTTGTGTCGTACAATTAGGTCAAAACGATGACTGAAAATAGGGAGAGATGGAAAAATTCCACCGCCAAGAACAATGTTCTTAAATTTAAATAAGATATTAAAATAGAGACCAATACTCGTACTTGTGAACATGAGTTGTCAAATGTGCTATGAATAAACCCAAACTAGATGAGGCTTATATGTCCTGCTTCCGGGTCTCAGTTCTAAGTCATGATAATAAATACATATTGTATTATAATGAAAAATAATATGTGCATGTAAAATATCAGTGGGTCATATTTTACTGAGACTTCGAGACAGATGGAAAAATACATATCGATGGGAAATGAAGTAATAATCTGTTCCTTCATAAAACTATTATTAGTTTCGTTCGATGACTGTAAAAGCTTAACATTATTGCTTCAGATAAACGCGTCACATTTATAACAACATGTAGCGTCGGTCGAAGCAATAACATGAGAAAATTATTATTTTCGCCGGCGGAAGTCTCTTTAGCATATAAAGGGTTTCATGGATCGACGCATACGATAACACTTTTATTAGATTGGCGAAATTGACGACCCGATGGGAATATTTTAAGGCTTTACAGCTTGTCCTGTTCCTTGATTATTCCACTTTGCAACTTAAATGGGAATTGTTTGCTAATCACGTTGAAAAGCTTGTTTGAGGATATCATTGAACAGCGGGATGATAACTGTTCTACCAAGTGACCAACTCATAATGTTCTTGTTTTACTTACACAGTACAGCTAAGTATATGTTGTTTTTCTTTGTTTTCTTATTCTTATGTATTGATCAGTTGCATTGTATGTCTAGTTCTTTATCTCGATGTCAGTTATTTCTAGATTGTTTATCAAATAATTTATAACTACATTTATCACAATCACCCATTCTTATGTCCCCACTGCTGGGCACAGGCCTTCCTGGTTGGATAAGGAGGACACCAGACCTATATATATATCCATTACATATATTATCCATTATTAAAAAAAGATGGAATTTGATTAAACTTCTTTATACTTAAAAGAAATAGACATAAGTTCATATAATCCTAATTGGACCGTAATAACTGCAGCGGCGGTTTGGCGGAGGAGGCGGCTGTGGTAACATTTCCATCAGGATAATGTTACGGCTGCTCAGGCCTGTGGTTTGGCTTACGGTACCCACGACTAAGCAATGTCTAGCGAACGTGTGAATAGCTACACAGAACATTCGCTTGAACTATGTACGATCTAGATCTTGATAGGTACCTACCTCTCACGAATTAATGATTTTTCATTGTATACTTTATTTTACTGTAACAAAATTACTTTAGAAATGATAATCTTTGTATATTTTCAGCTTAGTCCATTGACTCAACACTCTCTAGAATCATCAAAATTTTACATGAATATATTAATATTATAGTTGCGATCATGTTGCGATCTGTCAATCGGTTCAATTGGGCAGCTGGTTTAAATTTAGATTAATTTTGGAATTTGTGTGTGAAGCAACAATAACTTGTGTCACAACAAAACTAACTTGCGATCATTTTGTATCATACATCATACATAACTACATACCTATATGATGAGTATAGTTAAGTAGTTGTATAAAAATAAAACTGAAAAGCTCTCTGGATATTCACACAGTCAATGAAAATGAATAGTTGAGTGAGTAGTAAATTATAGAAACTGGAGGAGACGCAGCGGCAGACAGACGGACGTATGCGGATCTTTTTATAGAGCAGGCGCCGCCAATAAAATGGAATCAGACGTACGCTGCCGGCGTCGGCGGCGGCGTCGATGCGACCCTTTGCACGAAACACGTCTAACAATTAACAGTTTATTCAATTTTCAGCTCTAATTCTCAGGAATAAGTTAGTTTCATTCCGGCATGCAGAGTTAATTTTATCAGTACATCACTGCATTCGTCGCCCAAGGAACTTTCACTCCGTTCGATGCCCCGTCAGTTACGAGCTCACGGTGAGAAATAGCCTAAGGAGAATTACAGACTGGATCCAAACCATTTTGGCTATCTAAGTACATTCAATTCTATTAAATTCGAATGATATGCATGAAGTACTAACTGAAATTAAGGAAATTTCCATGTTAATATAAATCTTTTATGCTTTCAATTCCCATCTTCTTATTTTCGAAACACTTTATATTTTCGTTACAGCTTGGAAATCACATTTTATTATCCAAACTATAACACAGTACACACACAGTCCATCCTTTAATTCTTTGGTCTTTCTCTATTTCTTTTTCTGTTAGTTGCTGTTTAAAACTCTATATAATTTACGCGATATATATATATATAATTCATACTAATATTATAAATGCGAAAGTTTGGATATACGGGTAGAAAAACACCGGGAATAGCACATAGAGTACTTTTTATCCCGAATTCCCACGGGAGCGAAGCCCCGGGGCGTGGCTAGTAGAAAATAATGTACGCTAATCATAAACCAACTACGTAAATGCCAAATAAAAAACCAGAAGAGAAAAAAATATAGGCAGTATAAAGCTCTGACGTTGTCTCTACAAGGGCCTGTCAAAAACACAAATTACTGTCAGCGAAATAAAAAATAATGCGGTTCTGCCTAAAAATATCTTAATAAGCGCACAGTCAGCTCCGCTGTCGAGCTTTGCGATTTATAGGCCTTGGTACTGTCGGTATCACATAATGAGTGGGTAAAATGACCTAAAAAAAGACTCTTTTTATAGGATGGTCTGTGATTTTCGTAGACGCCAAAGAGTAAAACCTAGCGGTCTATTATTGTCCAAAATGTTCAATTGTATTACTATTTGATTAAAAAATTATATGAAGGTAATCATTTTGGTAAAGGCAATACCTTTAACCCACTAGAGCTGTAGATTATCTAAAACACTGTCAAGAGAAAAAAATAACCAGAAAAATCTGGAACCAAGTGCAATTAGGGATAAAGTTTAAGTATTCCTTCACTCTTGAAGATTTAATGATGTGACCTCGTGCGCCTAATGTCCCTCGGCCATTACTTCTCCCTCCTAATGGATATTTACTCTCCGGCAAACATAAAAAGTCACATCGTGGACAAGTCGATAGTCTTATAATAAGTAGTTGTAAGGATTACAATGTGTTTTCATGTATTTATGCATTTATGCATTACTTAGCAGCGATATCAGCAGGTAATACCGGTTTTAGTGAATAACGGATATTTTACCTAATAATTCCTTTATAGCTATACCCAGCTTCAGTACGGACAAATTTCGGGATTCTAAATAGCATACATATTCCAACTAGTTCACATCTAAAAAATCAAACAAAAATGTATTCAGCTTTTATAAATTTGTACCTAAAGATCATCATTGGTTTGTATTGAGACCGGAAGCAAAAATACTTACTTAAACAAATTACGGCAAAATTACATGGTTTCTAAGGTTTTCAAAAGGCGCGGATAAAGATAACTGCAAAAGATTTTCTGTATAACTTATGATTTAATTGAGTACTTATTTACAACATAAGTAAATCATAACAATGACTTTTATGTCATAATATTAACAAGCAAGACAAGACAAATTGAATGGCTAAAACCAGGAGCAATTAACAGCGCGCAGTTAATATATAAAATGTCATGTCTCAGACATGTCAGCTATTTTAAATCATTTGACGATTATTTCTATCAAAAAATATAAGTATAATAAAACATTATGACTAGTTTTTAAAATGAACATATTGTTCATGGTTTGTAGGAAGATATATAAAGTTTATTGACGTTGAGAACATGCAAAGGTTAACAAGTGTTATTTTATGGATGTTTAATATTCTTAAGTGGTGTAAGTAAACATTTTTAAAACCTGTTATATCTACTTGAATGTACATACTAAATGATGATAGCAGTTCTACAGGCTTGGTAATTGATCAGGGAATCATCTTTACTACTCTCTACCACAGATTAACTACTTGTGTGACTCTACAATACAAAATCACCACACGTGGATTGGACTTATCTTTATTGTAATGGTCAATTATTTCTCTACCAAGTACTGAATGATTTCTCTATCCACCAAATACCGAAAAAATGCTTCAAGATAAAAATCTTATAAAAGTACCTATATGAATTTTCTTTTATTATTTTCCTCATAGCTACTAATCTGAATCGAAAATAAGTACGTAAGTATCGAACGAAAATAATTATTGTTCTACGGTTCTAAATCTGGCCAGGCAGTGGGCGGTATGCGTCGAGCGCATTTTCAGCGCCCTTGAGATTATACTGTGTTGCCACATCACCAACCTTACAAGCAGGACATGGTGGTCTGATTATAACAAGTGCACAAGACAGTGGCAACTAAGTTGAATAAGTTTTGACAAGAAAAATTAAAGGCAAAAACTTTGTGATCATGTAGAAAGGGAGTTCCCACAACCAACAGAAGCCAATGCTGTAGGAAGGCCAGGCTATAAAACTATAAGTAGCTACTTAATTAAGTCGGTAGGACGTCCTTAATTTAGTTACTTAATACTATGTCTTACTATCATTAGAATACTTTTAGATCAAATAACTATGATAATTTTAGGGAAAACATTCTATCCATAAAATGCCTAAATTCAGTATTTTCAAAATGACCAACTGGCAACACTGATTAATGCATGTTCCGTGCGTGCATAGTTATTTTAGAACATGAACCAATCTCAGTTATCTTGTAATATCACATGGTAGTGATTCATGTTTTATTAGAAATATAGTTCCAGTGAATCATGTATGTACGATTCTCCAAATACTTAAAATTACATTCACAAAATATTTGTGTATATTTTAAACAGGAGCTAAATTATGCACCTGTATATCAAAAGTCTCTCGAATTATATGTGGGAGATTCATATTTTTAAAACATTAATTTTAACGGTTGTTTTTAATAACAACGGTTTCATTCATTCGAATGAAATATTTTTCATATTGACCGTTACAACACCCCACTCTCCCCACTACGGTCATCCGACATTTTAAAAACCTATGCGCGGTCGGACGGAGCTCACTTTGTTCCCGTCTGCGCAACGTGTCAGGTCAATACCTTTTTATTATTTTTATATTTTGGTCATGTTTAAAATATGGTTCAGTTGTGAATTGTGAATTTTTACTATGAATACGATTTAAATTATAATGATAATTGTGTAGAATGTCTTTTGACCGTTTTTGATGTTTTAATGATTATTTTAATGTAAATTTATGAAAGTGACGATGGCGTGATAAGCCATCACCTTCTGCAATTTTTAATGGCACTCTGCCCTACTTTCTAACCATTTTAATATTACAGATGTTATGACAGTTAAGTTATTAATGCCTAGTTAACCTTCCACTTTTCGTAAACGGTAGAACATCAGTAGTACTGGCTGTGATGTATAGTATCGTGCGGAGGAAGGGGCACGTACCTTGCCGTAGTTATTTAAGGGTTACGCCCTTTTCTTATATTTTTTTAATGAGACAGTTAATTTGACGTGAACACTGCCTATAATTTGTTACATGTGAACTTATTCTGAACGGTTATAAGTTTAAGTAATTATGTTACCTTCTAGTCATCCATATTATTCGGCTCTTGTCTGTTAAAGTGAATTATTGTGAGATATTTTGTCATTTTTCATAAGGTATTTTATTCGTATGAAATATCGTTAAAGTAAGTACCAAATGTACCAACAATGTTTAATGTTTTCATGCTCATGCAATAAATATTGCTTATACCTATATTTTTTCATATTTATTTCCCCTTACGCCCACATCAGAAGTGGGATGGATAGCGTTCATTGTTCACTTTTGCTCACACACGTGTTGTCAAGTTTCAGATCAACCAACACAATCAAATGTGTGAGACTGCAGAATGGATGCTTCCCACTCCGCGTCCACGCCACCGCCGTTGAGTGTGTCTGCTGCAGCACACCCGGCTTCCCCGAATCGTGGTCAACTCAGCGGAGCTCCTCTACTGCGAGAGGACTGCTCATCTAGCATCAATGGTGCTTCCACGAGTTCCACCAGTATTCAGATAAGTGAAAACTTATTGATTTATATTGTTTGAAGATCATTAGTGAAATGTCTTCAACGTTACGTAAAACTTTTAATGTTCTTCCACCTTGACAGTTACCCATGTGTCGAGTGAAATTATAGTTATTTATTTAGAAACAATTTTCACATTGTTTGAATTATACTTATAATTAAAACGTAGGTATTTTACAAATACAATCCAAGTTTCTAATAAATTTACTTCATATTAAAAATACAATTTAATACAATTAATTAATTAAATATGAAATGCATAACCGTGAAATTTCTTCACTATAATTTGATAATTTGATTTAAACTGAAAAATAGTCACACTAGTCGTGAAATTTATTCACTATGTTTTGTTACATTTAAATGAAGTACTATTTTGTTGTCTTTCGTCATTTTTAAAAAATCTATTAATAGAACTAATGGTTAAAACACTGGGACTGTCAAATTGCCTAATCTTTTAAAATACTTTTTACTAGAAATATTTTTATGTCAATTTTATTTACTGACTATAAAACCGACACAATTCAAATCATACACGTTGGCTTTAGATAGTCACATTGGCTTAGCCAAAATTAGATCGATTCGTTGCGTTATGATAACTCAATTTGTCATCGTTTATTCATATAACGAAAAAAAAAAAAATTTCTACCCTCATCAAAGCAAAAGCGAACGCTAAAAGCGCCGCTTGTCTACTCGTTATTCGTTACTCAAATGTACTCCTATTTTTGATTTGGTTTAGTTTTCGTTATGAATTCTAACATTACATACTAACTTGCAATAACGATGACGACAGACCGCGGTCGATCGACGACGAAGGCGGCCAATACATTTTATAGTTTTCAAACTTCGTTTCTGAATTTAGTTTTAGTTTTTCGACTTTTGTATTTGGTTAAGGGTCCGTGTCGTCACGTCGAAGATATTAAAGTTACATTTCAGCTTAATTAGCAATAGAAGTTAAATTTGGCTCTGAAACACCTATCAGGCCAATCTGATGTATGTAAATTGAATATTTAGCATTCCTATGCCAACTGTGGTAAAATATGTTGCACCGATTGTTAACAACTAGGGATCGAAAGACATATTCATAAAGGAACCACATTAAATCTGTTACAGAATATTCCATAACACTTATTAACAGTTATGCTAAAAACACTTTCCAAAAGTGTTACAGATATAGTGTTTGTTTTTACATTTTTCTTTGTACGGAATACATGTACATTAAGTACCCTAACTATAAGAAGAATAAGTATTCAAACTTATAACAAGTTGTTTAAAGTCAGTATTTATACAAGTTAATACTACATTTAAGCCTGATTTTGTGTTATTAGTAACTTTGATCTTAATACATATTATTGTTTTGTTTAATGACATTTTTTGTCACTGTGTATGAATGCTCATGTACGAATGTTACCCACACTCTGTATGAAGCTACCCCATGATGAGGTGCTTTCGTACATATTTCCATTTTTAGAAAATGCACTATAATTTGATGATGCTGCTTTGTACCAAAACTAAACAAGGCTATTATCAAACTAGATAACTAAGTCATATAATAGCATTAAAACTATTTTAAAATAAAAAAATAAATAAATAAATAATGTGTGTGCACAGTGAGTATCCGCACGTGGCGGGCCTCTCTGCCTGTCGCCAGCCATGTCAACTTAAACCTTATTGACTGTACTGTATTGAGATTACAGTTATTAACACTTATAAACAATATATTTGGAAAACAGATACAAGGTATTTCTGCCTATTTCTGTTTAACATTTTAACAGAAATAAAAACACAATTCAAAACATGGAATAAATAATTTCTGTTCTATTGTACTGATAAGTTTTTATTTAATCAAATGTTTACATAAATTAATATATCTAATGACTATTATTTTAAAATAAAGAAGAACTAAAACTATCTTATCTTATTTTACTGATTGGTCTCTGTAGGAATTATTCGTCATTCGTCCATCAGTGACTAACTTATTCGAAATTTTTGCAGTTGAATCTCTGTGCTGACTGATGACCTGGCTGCCTTCATGAGTAACAGCGCAAGCGACCTGGCGAAGTATGCAACTCGCAAATGGGAGCTGGCGAAAAAAGGCGGTTGGCACAAGGTGACCGAACAGTGTCTGTCTAGTTAAGACTATCGTATGTCAGACTATCGTATTAACAATTTGTTATGACTGACACCTAAAAATTGCCACAATAGTGGCCTGTCCTGGTTTTGCACGGGCTTTTTTTTAGTAATATAGCTTATGCTACTCAGTAGATAATGTAGTTTTTTAATGATAAAAGAATTTTTGATATCTGTCCAGTAATTAATTTATCATGAGTCTATACAGTTACTCTTCATATATTTACTGGCAAAGGATTTCAAAGTTTATGTGATCGCTGATAATAGCGTTACTTTATAGCTAGCGGTGTCAGTCTGGCAAACGGTTATGTTGAAAGTTTTGACGAACAGTTTTACTGTTGTTAAAATACAACAAAGAAATGAAAATAATTTTATTTGAATGGGCTTGAATAGCACTTATATACTAAGAGTATGCTGTTGAAGTCTCAATTAGCAATAAATTGTACTGTATTTTTATTGAAAGTTCTGACAAATTGTTTTACTGTTAGGAGTATTATTATATTGGAGAAACTCCTCATTACGTAAAATCGGTTACCTCTAGCCATTTCTGTCCTTGTAAATGATGCTTAATGTTTAAATATTGATGCTTGCTGGCAATGGGCAAATTTAAATGTCGTGACGTTCTTTTTGTAAAACCAAATCCAAGAACGATCACAAAACTAGACAAGTTCTTGTGGGAACTATTTAAATGTAGTTATGATATTTCAAAATGGTATTACCCAAAATGGGCAAGTAAACTAACAGACTGCCTAGAACAGTCGAATTTAATTTTTTTTTAATTTTCTACATTGTTCTTTATGCCTCTGTCCTGGCCAGACATGAGTGTATATTGAATAATGGTGAAGATTTTTTGTAAACGCCGCGCCTATTGGGCATTTTTAACGAGGCGTATCACCAAACTTATCTGCCGTGCCAGTTATTGGCTTTTTACCGAGGCAGCATATTATTCGTTTAACCTGCCGTGCCATTTATTGGCTTTTTACCGAGGCAGTGTATTACTAGTATAATTTACCGTGCCTATTTCCTGGCTTTTTACCGAGGTAGCATAATCTTTGCCGTACCAATTTTATTGGTTTATTACCGAGGCAATTGACATATTTTCTTATTATCTACTATACTACATGTTTTGGTTAATTACCGAGGCAATTTGAGATGTATTGTTATTTATTACTTATGACACCAAATGTTGGTAATTTATATTGAATGTGATTATGAATGTATTCGAGCTGTATTTTTATTTTTGTTTAAGTATACTATTTTTTGTACTTCTTCATTTTAGTGTAGTGACTCTATCACAAACATAACATGTTTGTAATATTTCTTATATTTCTGACTGATATAATTTATGTACTTATTGTAACTAGAAAAACAAGATTATAAAAGAGACCCCTTTGGCATGATAGGCGACCAAGACTGTTAAATGAGTTTCTTTCGGCATTTCTTCTCAGCAGTGGTCGTTCCGAAATGCTAGTAGTTTTTAGCTTTGAGATTTAAAATAAAATTCAATTCTGTGATTAAAATTGTTCGCGAGCCTGCCTAACGTTGACTGCTCGTCAGAATGGCCGTGTGGGAGATTCATATTTTTAAAACATTAATTTTAACGGTTGTTTTTAATAACAACGGTTTCATTCATTCGAATGAAATATTTTTCATATTGACCGTTACAACACCCCACTCTCCCCACTACGGTCATCCGACATTTTAAAAACCTATGCGCGGTCGGACGGAGCTCACTTTGTTCCCGTCTGCGCAACGTGTCAGGTCAATACCTTTTTATTATTTTTATATTTTGGTCATGTTTAAAATATGGTTCAGTTGTGAATTGTGAATTTTTACTATGAATACGATTTAAATTATAATGATAATTGTGTAGAATGTCTTTTGACCGTTTTTGATGTTTTAATGATTATTTTAATGTAAATTTATGAAAGTGACGATGGCGTGATAAGCCATCACCTTCTGCAATTTTTAATGGCACTCTGCCCTACTTTCTAACCATTTTAATATTACAGATGTTATGACAGTTAAGTTATTAATGCCTAGTTAACCTTCCACTTTTCGTAAACGGTAGAACATCAGTAGTACTGGCTGTGATGTATAGTATCGTGCGGAGGAAGGGGCACGTACCTTGCCGTAGTTATTTAAGGGTTACGCCCTTTTCTTATATTTTTTTAATGAGACAGTTAATTTGACGTGAACACTGCCTATAATTTGTTACATGTGAACTTATTCTGAACGGTTATAAGTTTAAGTAATTATGTTACCTTCTAGTCATCCATATTATTCGGCTCTTGTCTGTTAAAGTGAATTATTGTGAGATATTTTGTCATTTTTCATAAGGTATTTTATTCGTATGAAATATCGTTAAAGTAAGTACCAAATGTACCAACAATGTTTAATGTTTTCATGCTCATGCAATAAATATTGCTTATACCTATATTTTTTCATATTTATTTCCCCTTTCGCCCACATATACATACATAGGGTAGGTACAGACTAGCGATTTCCACCTGCTACGATCCTTACAGATCTCTCTTGCTTCCTCTACACTCATCACTCTCTTCATACATGCTCTCCGGTTATGGGTGCTCCTAATATCTCCCTTTTTAAGGGAGATAATTGAATTACAAACTTTCAATAAAATATTAAGTAACTTTAGTCTGCTTGCAGACTGAAGACATGGAACTATTTTTCTGTATCATCTTTTGTACTGTTTTCTGGCAGATAAACATTCTGATTTCTGATATCTCTATTAGTCGGATCCTAATAGCAATACATAAAACCCAATATTACTTTTCATAGTCAACATGGGTTTTAATTTCTAGCCGTGAAGACCTCTAAATGACTGTAGGTTTTTAATTGTTGTTTATGCATGTTAGGTTAAGTTGTTGGTTTTCCAAATAAATAAAAATAAAGTAAATAAACAATTAGGTACATTTGAAACAAAACCGCAGGCTAATCAATGAAAACATTGAATACACTATACTATATCTGAAGTTTATTTTATTTAAATAATTATTATTGCCCAGACGGGTGAAACAAATTAATTTTTGGCACTTCCTAGAGTTATTGTTATTTAGGTGTCAACTGTAGATCTGAAAAAGATTTACTGAAATTCTGTTCCCTAGTATGGAAGTGGGTCTAGCTCCGGTCTCAATTTCCGCAGTGAGAAAGTAAACGATCGAGTTGTGGTTAATTACGATGAACGGTGGTGCCTAACGGTGGCCGGCGGCCCTCGCCGCTCGACCACCGCCCCCAGCGCGCCTGGGTAATTGCACGTTGTAACCGTTACTACTGCATTTAAGACCGAGAAGTTCAAGAAACTTTACTTTTTGTTCTATTGCAATTTCAAAGTCGATTGAATTAACTCTTATTCACACCCGCACGTCAACTTCTTTGGACGCATAAGGCCAACAGCATATTCAATTTGATTGAAAGTTGAAGGCTCTGAATATTGTTTGGTCTATATTATTGTGTAACCCATGTTGATTATCATCATCTATATCATATTCCATAATTTTAATAAATTAACATACTCATCAAACCTGTCATCATCCCTGACTAGATTTTTTTGTTACTGTTGAGTATCAGGATCATTCAGACATCTTCACAAACTCTATCATTTCCAATATTAATAGAATCTAGGACGTCACCCACTGGAATCTCCACTATTATTGGATATCTGACACCACACACTGAGTACAGCGTAGTTGAAGTGTTTGTGTAGACGCTAAGCGGGTCAAGTGCAAATATTATTTGCGGGAGCCGGCTCTTAACAGGCGTAATATGGAAATATTATGTTTATCCGCAGCTCCGTGGACCATGCCACAAATTAAGGAGCTTAAAGAATCAACTATATTTAACATATAGGAAACTTTAATATGAACGGGACTAAGCACGAACCTTTTTTTTAATTTGTCGTATGAGACGGTTCGTGCGAACAACAATACAATAATACAATACAAAATACTTTATTGCACACAAGTAGGTACACGGTAGGTATACATAAAATAAACATACAATAGTATACATAAAATAAACTTAAAACTAAATAAAGAAGATGCACGAAAGGCGGCTTTATCGTTGTAAGCAATTTCAGGAAACCATTTGAGAAATGCTTGAAGACGATATAGTTGTGCGGGTTGGATTAATAGTACGGCTCCTTGTCCTAACAAAAATCGATTTTATGGTACCATCCGGAAGAAAGCATGAAACTTGGCATGAATGTAGGTTTCATATATGTACTTTAATATTGATATAGAAACACTTCGAGAAATGAATGTTTTCCCCCCACCTTTCCTCCCATTGGGACCGTATTTCACGTTAATGATCCTAACTATAAGAAGCAGATTGTAAAATATACTTATCACTTATTGTTACAGTCGAGACTTACTTATTGTTTATTAACAACATTGCAGTCGAGTGCAATTGTTTGTTAAATTGCGACTACAACCACAAGTTGATATCGCAATACTCAAATCGAAGGGGAATGAATACACGTCCTATACTAGATACTCTACTAAACGGAGACTAGGCTGGCGTCGTGGAAACACAAATATCCCGGCTCCCAATCCAAATTTTCTCCTGCTGAGAAGCTCCCACCGGGTGGCGATCTTCCCTGGGCAGAGTGGGCAGTCAGGAAGACCTTGAATAGACTCCTAGTGTTGGGAGATGCCACGAAAACCGAGTTAAGTGGGGCTTTTCAAGCAATCATCTGTGTGACTGCGGAGACATTCAATCCATGACCCACCTGGTCTAAAATGCCCCACCTCCTGCACAATATAGGACTTAAACGAGGCCAACGACAGAGCGATCAGCGTAGCCAAATACTGGTCTGAACTAATTTGATAGCAATTACGACTCGACAAGAAGAAGACTAGATACTCAAAGTTTCAAGTAATGTTTGATTGACGTCTTATATTCGTATCTTTCTGCAGGATCCGTATTTTGTGACAGTGGTTATTGCGTTCCGTTAATTCGGCTGTACATAACTGCGCAAGCTTAACTAGCTGTTTATTTCAGACGTGTTATTTCGGGACAACTTCAGTGCACATATTTAGGTATTTATTGAATATTAAATGTTTCTGATTGCCATCGTTTTGGTAAAATTGTGGAATATTTTGCTTACCAGCGGTGTAAAAATAAATAGCTTTGAGACAACTTCAAAAAAGCTTTCGTTTTGTTTGTACTGTGCACAAGCAAGACGTCAATCAAGTATCTATCAGTATCAACCTTAAATCACCATGCGAGTATTACAGGGAAATGACCGTCAATTAAGTAAAACAATAGTAGTACAGATTTCATAGATAGATAAGAATAAAATAATGGAAAAAATTAAATACATATACTACGTCATGAGAATATTAACCTTTAGTCAATGAAGGTTATCAAGGGAAATGAAATACCGCAGAGACGACGCATCTGCATTTCTTGCCTTATTAAAATGCACCAGCTGTACTCAATAGGCAGTGCAATGTCAAATGCAGTTGCATATAAGGAAAAGGTCAAGCTAGAGCTGTGCAGGTGTTACGGCAGCTGCAATGCGCACGCGCCGGTAATTAAAGCTCGTGAAGTTCAGATGAGTGGTAATGAGACAAATGAATACAACCTTTAGAAGATTTTAGGATAGGCATAGGGAAATAATTCATTTAAGTTTTTGTATAGCCCCCAAGATAATCCCATAATAACTCAATCTTACCTTACTAATATTTTACAATTTTATAAAAATAATAACCTCCAACTATAGAGCATAAAGATTGTAATCTATGGACATACTCTATCCATAGTACTACTTACTAATTTAGGGGGAAACGGTCTTGATCAAAACATAAACCAAGCAACTAAATCTACCTAAGCATAGTTAAGAAATAAACGCTTATTCAAAGTCAGTTAGCCATCCAACCCTTAGACGGTAAAGGGTCAGCAGAATGACAGTTTTCAATGCCAACATTCATTCGAAACCAGAGGCAGTATTTCAACAGCAAACGAATCCCTATTCAACCATCAATCATCGTAGCATTGCAAGGCTTTTGGCTATGCTACTATTCATACGGCATGCGAAATGTATTGAAATTTGCGATTATTTGTACTCAACTGTTAATCTAAAATTTATGGCTCTATGATAATAAATTTATTCACATATCGGTGTCATAAAACAATGCTAGCAATTTCAAGGTGCTCAGTATGCAGCGATAAATCGAATTGCGGTGTTCATAAATCCATTTAATTAAAATAGCGTTAAATGCCAACGTGTTTTCATTAACCCTATAGCGTTAACCGAGCCTGATATTTTGATCACTTTAGTCTGATGGACATACCGTACACGTGGCTCTATGGTTTTCATAGAAAAACAATTGTGTATTTGTGTGGCACTAATTCCTATAATTGGTTACGTATAATGTACGTTGTTGATTAAAACCATTACGGTTAGGGACGGAAAACAACACATATTTTTCAGTCAGTAGATGTTGGCTTTATTTTGTTAGGTACGTTAGGTATCTAAATGATATGTATTGTTTTGGTTTTAAGAAGGAAATATAGTGAAAGAAATTACCTAAGGTAATTAATTCGTTCGATTCGAGTGAAATTCATTCAAAGTTAATTTCGGAAAATGTTTGGGACGCTACGTGGTACAGCTATAAATAGTATTAAATGAACCTTAAGTAAAGTTGTATGAGATCAATAACAATTTGTTACTTTTTAACAGTTTGTCAAAAATGAACTGAATGTTACCTATATAACTGTGTGGATGCACCTTTGAATCGTAGATCACATTTGCCGCTCTCTGTCAGTTTTAATAAGCTTTTGTTGGGATATTTTTTAATTTGCTTATTAGCACTTTTAACCCTCATCAGTTAGCAGACAGACTTCGTGGGAAGCAAAAATTCGCTAATTTAATTTAAAAGCCCGAGGTTTTAATGTGTGAGCTAGTCGGTGCTTTACATTTTGCATGAAGCAAGATTAAAACATTCCTCGGGTCATGTGTATAAAAATTCATGGAGGTTGTTTCGGCTTTCGGCCGAGGGGCGAACAACAATACAAATGCTAATTCCGACATTTCGTCGCGACCTCCACTTTTGATTTCTCACTCGGCAAAGTTTCCTGGCCACGACACGATTTCGCAATGACTGAACTACATTTTAGTATTCAGATTTTATATTTCAATTTATGAATCTTCACGATGCGATTAAGTTTGGCAACTTTATGGAAATGTGGTCTTAGTTGGAAACATACCGGGGACACGCGAGCGGAATAGCTGAATAAATCATATCTCGTTCTTGCCGAACTGCTTAAAATTATTAATTAGAAATAAACTTAAGTACTTAGTAACTAATAGCTATACAAAGAAAAAAAAAACATTTTGGGACCAACTTTCCACTTATCTGTATTCCATTGTTATACATAGGTACATTGGCACTCGTGTTCGTATACAATCGTTCAAAAATAAACATTAATCCATCTTAAAGGATCATTAAGAAAATTAAATGAAAGTTTTTCTATTTGTACCAAACTTATAGTTATGTTGAAAATATGAGACATTCGTACCTACTTGGGTTAGTAGTGTAGTACAATCCAAGTTAATTGCTAATATAATTCAGCAATTTCGTTAAATAGCCGCCACCCAGTCTGTCACGGCGAGTATCTGGCAATAAATCTTAAACGAAGGTATCATTTTCCTGGGCCATGATGTCAGCGGCTCGCCTTGAACGCGCATTCTCTTCATTCTCGTCCTACAGTACTATTGTAGAACACTAATAGGTCAGAAATAATCATTCTTAGGTAGTACAAAGAACATAGACTACGACAATTTTCAGAAGTAACGGAAGGATCTCAGTTAACGAGTAAACAGCAATGCGAATCACTGAAATCAGGCACTGGTTCAAGAACTACAAGATTCTTGTACACGAAAACTATTTGACGATTTCTAATATTAAAGAAAACCTTTTTAAGATTTTTTTACATGTTTTAATCTAATAATAATACTCCTACTATTGGACCAACCGGATACAAAGCGATTCTATTAAAATAATTATGGTATAATGTTTTTGGGCTTCAAATTAAGTGTTTTTTCCTATGAACATGAGCCTTTGTATTTACAATGATTTGTGATAGCTTTAAGTCGCACGTGGGGCTCGTAAGTAATTATTTGCTTGCTGCAATGCAATAATAAATTGAACATGCGTCGATCAATCTTTACTGGTCAGCACGATTTGCGTGCCCCATGTTCAATTATATTTGATTTTTAATTTTATTTTGTTTTTACGCTTTCAAGCCTAAACTCAAGTTGGAAATTTTTCATATAGGTAATACACATTGTAAGGAATATAAAATAAGGAATATAAAAGAAGACTTTTATTCAGAAATACCGAGGTATGCGTTAACTCTACATCAATCTCGCTAGTAATAAGTCGGCAAAAGCTAGTAATTTTATTTTAAAAAAAAGTGTTAGGTACTTAATTAAAAACTCATCCCTTGAACTTGTTTTCTCCTTGCTTGAACTTTCTTCTTTTATTCTATTGGGTCTAGGTGTCGATGAAATTAATATTACCTTTAACAACTATATAACTGGGCTTCTTTTAAAGCATTATTTTAAATGTAGATATAATCAAATATTAATGTTACAAGACAAGTTTTTTAAAGTTAAGTTTTATGTTCAAAGGTAAGCTGACATTATCCTCACAATACAGAAACGCAACACACGTCAACTCTTCGTAATTGTTAACTTTTATCTCTGAGAGGCACGCCTAAACACACTCGCTTGTATTTACGATTATCTACTTGTCACTTCAGAGACAAACTTACTAATCCTTCATCGAGGTAAGTGGAGTCAGTTGCTAGGATTAGTATGACATATCTAGAAAATATGTTGAAGATGATAAAATATTTATTTTTTTGACATTTTTTGGTATTAATAAAATTCGACGTGTCCGACAATAGGTAGTATACTTATATTTATTAGTAAATTTTAAAGAAATAAATCTACATATATACTATAAGTACATATTCACGTATATATGAATAACGAGTTGATTTTCCATATTTGAATTAAATAATATAGAGCAAAAGCTTTGTAAAGTTTGAAATAATTAGCTTTATAATGACTTAGGTACTCTAGCCTTTAGATTTGGTAAACAATAAACTCAAGGGACGTTTGTTTACTGATGATATCTAAGCTGATTCTTAGAAGTTTCATTCACCCTTTTAATGTTCTTGCTTTTACTTAGAAGTACGTAGTTCTTAGTTTTGTGGAGCGATAACATTGCTTGTTTAATAAATGCAAACAACATTTAATTAGAACCATTAAACAATCCTAACATCTTGATGTCAAAATAAAAAACAAGAAAAAAAATAATTTAGAATTATGTCTAAGTATTTGTTTACTACGAAATCGACCTATGTTCTCTGGGATTCAATTACCTATTTAATAGTTACCGGAGACGTCTTGTGATCATTAAAGAGCTGTCCGAATGAATTATAAACAAGACAATGTTAGCAATGGCGTGGGCTGTCGATCAAGGACCTCAGCTTCGCCCTTTACCTTCAAGCAGGTGGATCTGATCCACCCACTTTGGGCATTCATCTTTTTATATGAAATCTAGATGTTTGAATATGATGTTACTATCACTGTCACTTTTTTGTGTCACAAAATTTACTAAAGGTACCTATTTACTTACCCATTACTTATTCATGTATCGTAGTCGTCCTAGTAAGCATCAAAAGGAATCTGTGAACAAAAAATACAACTGGTTAGCGTTACTGTCTCTTTGACCTATATTCCTCATAAAAGGGCTTTGTTGTAGATGCAACATAAGTATTTAGTAAAACAAAAACGATTCATGTAAGTGCTGTCATAACAGAAATAAATATCTGCGCGTGCGTCCCTATTGACCAACTGATGAGACAAGCGTAGCGAAAGTAAACGCCGTGCCCAATTGACTTCGTGGTGCCAGATTTTTTTTGGCATTTAATATGGTCAAAACCACTCAGTAAAAATATAGTAAAAACTAGTTGTACTAAAAGTTTATAGCGCGTTAATTTACATGATCTGTTGAAATAATTAATTTGGTAATTAGCGCTTGGGTTTATGTGGCAAGTGGGCGCTGAGAGGTGTCGCAGGGTCAGTGTGACTCCTCACTTATGCAATCAATTTCCTAATAAGTACAATTACCTAATGGGGCGTCGTGGCCGCCGACCACATTAGTAAATTAATTATTCTGATGAATAACACCATTTGTTGGCCGTTTGATGATTAACAATAGATCGGATCTTTATTGTCTACGTCTATGTCGGACTTTGACGTCATTTTATTAGATTACCTTTATACAAAGAAAACATAATAATAAGCAATTATAATTCCCAGTTCTGTTTTAAAATTATATGGTAGCTAATAATTATTCAAGGCTCGCTTCGATTCTTAAACAAACGGAAAAACAGAAATGTGTGAACGGTAAATAAATTATTAATGGCTGAAACGTTTTACTTCAAATAAGGTTCATTAAGCCAAAATTGCAAGGGGTTCTTATGAAACGATCATTTTCGTCTCGATACTGCCCCGTAATCCAATTTAACGGTCAGTGGAAATGGAGAAAAAGTCTCCATCCGATTGTGACGAACGAGTGGAGGCGGTGAACCGCGGCTGGGTCAGCCAGAACTGATGAAATTCCCATTACATCAGATTATAATAATTCGACCATTGTTATGATAGCTTAAATAAGTGGGTCCTAGTGATTGTTTGCATAAGTAACTCAAATTTTAGGAAAGAACGTTGGAACGTTTACGAAATCATACCTATCGCTAATTGCATCATAAAAATGTTTTTTTATAATAGAGTAAACATTTTGCGACGATTTATGGAGAGAACACCTTATCTGTGTATTGGTACACACCTACATATGAGTTGCTTCGAGGATTCAAACGTAGGTATATTACAAACATTGCAAATTGATCACTATGCACATAAGTACATAACTATAAAATTTTTTCAACTTACTAGACATGAATTTGTCCTTAGGGGAAGTAAGTATGATATCTGAAAAGTAGATACGAGTAATGATCGCCGCGAGAGATAGTCTAATGGCTGTCTTAATCGCTATCCGCGGGAAAATCGAGGTGTAATTAACATTAATCATAGAGATGTAGGCTCTGAGGATTAATTTGTGAGCATCACTCGTCGAGCAAGACGCACGGGTTCACAAGCAAATAAGACCCCATCCATTGCTGGAAACAGACACGCTATGCGTATTTACATTTGTTCTGTCTTTTAGCTTTTAAGTTTTGGAATAAACGGTTCCTACATGGAACCGTCTTTCTAGTAGTTCGGTTACCTGAACATAAATATTTCAAATAAATTGGTTAATCGAACATGAACAAACTCAAATTGATGACTTTTTACTGATACAAATATGTAACATGAATTTGTGAAAGGACTTTTTTGTAAAAAACATTGTGTACTGTCTGGGCTTCTAAATAAGGAACACACAAGCCGCCTGTAGATGCATTGGGTTTCTGAATGCTATTTACTGTATCTATTTTCAGGCTATGTAGCACGAAAACTATGCAACACTAGACACATGTCTAGTGTTGCATAGTTTTCGTGCTACATAGCTACATAAATGTAGCTAGCCTAGCGTGCATAGCGTAGGCGTAGCTCAACATTTATGGAATCATGACTTGGTGTACGTTGCGAGACAGTAGGGCTATGAAACTTAGGAATTATGTTGTGAGAAAAGAACCCTGCCGGAGAATGTAAGAGGCTGATAAATAGACCAGCACTATTTATAGTTGGATGCTAGACTATTATCCAGACTTAATGAACCTTTTGACTAGGAACCAGGATCGAGTAACAGCTTTATCGTGTTGAAGTGAAGATGTAGGTACAGTCAGGGGCAGGTAAAACGGACCCTCTCTCTCTCTCAGCCAAAAGACGTCCATTGCTGGACAAAGGCCTCCCCCAAGGATTTCCCCAACGACCCTGCGCTGCCCGCATCCATGCGCAGCCCGCGACCCTCACTAAACCTCACCCTCACTAAATCCTATTAGCGGGGTCAGGTTTATCTATGTCCCCGACTGTAGGTTTCCCAAACTTTGGTTTTACAATTAAATATATGGGTTACTCTAAAATAAAGATGATTATAAGCGGGCAGACTAGTTATTCTTACATAAGGTATATAATACCCGCGCTATTCATCAAATGCAAAGGAAGTTTAACATTATATTTCAAAAGAATTTTTGATTTAACTAATGTCCTTATTAACTACTTTTCCAAAAGATTACAGTAAAAAATACTTCTGAAAGATACTGGCAATTTTCATAATAATCGCGGCATTTTTCAGTGCAATATTCGTCGGAGCTGACATCGCGTGACCGGGCCCCGTGCCGCCACCGTGCCAGGCTCTGGCCCGTCGCTGCCCCGTCCCGTCGCCCCGGCCCGCTGTCATGTCGTTGGTCACGCAGCGGGCTGCAGTTTCAGTATGCCGCTATGCGGAAACATTCATACATACGAGTAGATATAATCATTCATACATAGTGTCAAGTCTTATGATATGTCAGAAGGTAGTGTACAACTGTACAATTCCCTATATTAGCATGTAAAATGACTAACTGCTGAAAACGGAATTACTAATTATGATAGGACTGGCTCAAGTCGCTCGGCTATTTATATTAGGTTTATTTTTTCCGCTATTAAACTATGAAGACCAAAACATACAGGGTAATATAAAACATTGTTAAAACCTTTAAAGGGCAAATTCAGTATATACACACATAATAATAATAATTTATATACATTATCCTGGACTAAAAAATTAACTACTTTTGGAACTTAAGCAAATGGGGACTGATATTTTTGTTGTGCATGTTCCTTGGACAAAAGTTTAGAGTATTATTAATATTTCCTACAATATAAGCCTTAAATTGTACCCTGTATATAAAATATCTGCCGGAGAATTAATTGACTCAAGTAGGTATATAACGGTTTTTAAATTAAATGAACACAAGCAGTAAGGTGTTATTTCAAAGATAACTTGACTGGGATCTAATTTCACGTCTTCCTTTTAAGTAATCATCTAAGCAACGACTTCCTACGACAGTTAAGGCAAGAGGCAGCTGTATGGGTCTACAGATTTATATTATGCTGGATGCGGTCTTCTCTATAGAACCGAACGTGTCATTTTTTAAGGAAATATCCCCGCACATCAGCTTTGTGAGCTGACTGAGTATTGATCAATTTTGGCAATTTGATCACTGCACTATTTGGCATTTTTACTTTATTTATTTTCGTTGGATCTCACTTCGGATACTGAACTGATTGCCCTAAAATGAAACGTACTTAGACGGTGATTGCTTGGCACTAATTTCATACTATAAAGGCCACGTCTAGTTGCCAAGCATGTGGTATCTAGCGCCTAATATATATCTGTGTTGTGGGTCTACGAGTCGGCTGCAGTAAATCAGCGCTTGCGCATCGGCCAGCCAATCGCAGTCGTGGATACGCGCGTCATTTGCACCTGCCCGGAAAGGAAGCTCTAATGAACCCCGTTGCATATTGCATTGGGTGAGAATTTCTATATGCACTTTTGTTGCCGTGGTAAATTGTTTGTTGCATAAACTTGTGGCGTAAGAGGAAATACTATGAAAAGCAGTAATAAAAGAGAGACATGATATTTATGCCTACCTATAATATGTCAGTATATTTTATTACTGGTAATTATTAAATAGCAATAAAATAGCCACAACAGTCCTATTTTTATGTTGAAAATCTTTTAGTACGCAATCCTAAATTTACAAATTTTGATTACTAAATCAAATACAGGGTATTTGGGTAAACACCTGCATCCTCTCAAGGGGTGAAAGTACTCATTAATATGAGTAACTTTTTGTATGGGACTGAATCTGAAATCTTAAAAAAAAAATCAGCTGTTTCATACATTTTGGGCGAGTAGGTATTGTAAAATGTATGGAACACCTGATTTTTTTTTTGAGATTTCAGGGTCGGTTCCGTACAAAAAGTTGTTCATATTCATGAGTACTTTCACCCCTAGAGAGGTTGCAGGTGTTTACCCAAACACCCTGTATAAAACATGGTTATACAGGAGTAGCGGAGTAGGAGTTACTAACAAAGTAAAGAGACAAAACTAAGATGATCAAAATTTTCCCATTGAAATGCTCCTAATGCCTATGTTACTTACATTGTTAAGAAAGATAATAAAACTAAGGAGTTTACATTAGCGAATCCGAGTATGTGCTTAGCGGAGAGCGCTGAGCCACGAGCGAGAGTCGCAAACGATTAACATTCAAAGCCAGTGGAACTGTAATTACTTCAGCCTGGCCACGGTCCCGCCAACTTTTATTCGCAGCAATTAAGTTTAATGCCTGTTTTACATCTCCAGCCGAATGTCGAATCGACTCTAGATGAGGTGAACGCGAATTCGCCAACTTTCAATATTAAACTTACCGACCTAGTTCCAATTAAATTTTCCGAATTAATTAAGAAGTTAACGAAAGTATGATGTAATGAAGTTGATTTCTTTTTGTGTTGAAATGTTGAACTTTTGTACGAAGGATAAGTTACTCTTCTATTACTGTGCACGGTCACGCTTGCAAGGATAATAAATTAGCTTTATTTTGTATGAAAATGTATTTGGAGTGGAACATCCTTACATAATAAAAACTTTCTATAGTATAACACGGTGGAGCGGTGGTGGCCGAGTGGTAGAGCGCCCGCCTGTGGCTGCAAAGGTCCCAGGTTCGAATCCTACCTGTGCTACATGAGTTTGTATAGCAATCTGACTCATGTACCTATGTTAGTTTTCATCGACCACCACTTGCTTCTGGTGAAGGAAAAACATCGTGAGGAAACCTGCACTCTGGATGATTATCAACTAGTGTGTGAAATGGAGAAGACAATGGCAAACCACTCCATTAAAATTGCCGTTGTGTGTGATTCATTCCATGTAATGTCCACGACTCTCAGACATGAGAAAACGACTAAAGAGATAGTATAACACTTGCGCAGATATTTATGTATAAAGTTTAGTTTGTATATTATTGTATAAGGTTTAGTTTGTATTAATGTTTAAACCCTAAAGATGGGTTTAAAACATTGATACAAACTAAACTTTTCAAATTAAAAAAAATAGTCTTAAATTCTAATAATTTAAATTATTGGCGAGGCGGCTATACAAATAAATAAATAAATGTTTCATAATATACGCACAGCACATAGCTATTAAAAAAAAAATGTCGCGATGTTAATAATGTAACAATTTTATAGATTGCCAGGTGCGGCAGTAAAGAAATAAATTAGCCTTCAACTAATTACAGTTCTACTTCTATGTAGGTATCTAGTTCATTTGAAATACCTTATGATACTTGTATTTCAATTCAATGTGAATGTTAAAGTAATGAGAATTCGGAAGAAGTACTTGCTTAGGCTACATAATATTTGCATAGTTACAATCTCATTATGAAGGGAAACAATACCACAATTAGCACGAAAACCTACTGAATAAATTACAATTCTCATGACGATCCTCTCGCCATAAGTATTGTTAATTTTGAACCAGTGATAGAATAAGGTAAAGCATCGCTCGTTGCTATTACAAAATTCACTAAATCTTTTTTTCACCGTCTGTATAAAATGCAATAAGTTTTAGACCAGTGAAGTGATCCTTATGAGAGACCTCTGTCGATGACATTGATTTATTATGTAAGGCATTTCATCTAAATGCGGTCACTGGTGATTTTATAGTGAAGGGAACCGTGCCGGTGGTGGCGCGAGAGCACGCACCACTAAATCACTCGATATCGATACTAGATACAGCTCAATGCGCGTTCAATGGTAGTTAACAGCTAGCTATTTACTTTAGATAGCTTGGATTACTGGTAGTAATTAAACTTAACTATACCTATTTTATAGCTCTTTGTCTCAAGAGTTTCACAAGAGCATTGGCATTCGTTGTTACTTTTGCAATAAATATCTTTCAATTAATAAATTGCTTTACTGAGAACTTGTGATGTGTATGTGACCTTTATAGTTGAATCCATTTATATATGAGTTAAATCTTTAGTAAATTCCTCATGTGAGATTAATTGAGGTTGGAAGACGGCTTGGCGGCGCGCACGCAGGTGTGGGCCGTTGCATCAGAGGTGCATTCCACACTGTTCGATTCTCGTAGAAACCCGTTACATTAGGATTGTATAGTGTATAATGTGTTGCGCCCGTGGGCCATATCTAGCTAAACGACGTATGCTTTCTACGAACGTATGATGGAAGTGTTATCAGATTTATAGCTTTCGAGTGGAAGTAATTGAAAGTTGAAGTTGAAAGCACTTGGGCGTTTAAATATTGATAGGCTTACGACCAGTCTATGCTTCATAAATTTAACGGATCGGTTTAAGCAACATTGCATGATCACTGAATATACTTTGTCTTGAGGCTAATAAATAAGCAATAAACTGCTGGTATTAAAAAATCACTGTGCTTCTGAAGAAAAGAACGTGGGAATATTAATTTTACTGTAATACGCCTTTGTCCTCTTCTTTATGGAATTCTACGCATTTACATGTTCATACCACCATGTATCTATTACTTACCTATGGATTATATCTGTTAGAAATTAAAAAAATAATTATATGATTTCTAGTAAAATTTCAGCATCAACAACAACCCAATTTTTTCGAGTCGGCAACACGCGCGTGTCATCCCTGGTATTGTAGGCGTTCATAGGCTGCGGTGGCCTATTTCCATCAGTACATACATGCCTTTCTAGCAGAATAAAAATAGTTGCGAATTCGTCACTTTCACCGCAGCAAAGAGGGCAAGGCAGGACTTGCCATGTAGTTGACTGTACCATGCTACTGCGATATGATCATGTCCGTTGCACATTGCAAGGAAACATAAAAACGTAATTTGCAAAGTTCTTATCTTGTGGGTCAGTTCATAATTTTATCATGTATGTCTGTCGGTTCGTTAGTCACGCTCAAAACTACCAGGACGTGATTAAACGTTCAAACATGGGTTTCCATATCATCGCCCGACATCGGATACCAAAGTGGGTTAAGGCTTTGTGTTTTTCCATCTGTCAATTTGTTTCTAATAAAATCTTTGCCACTTTGAGAGTAGCAGCTACTTGCACTTTGTTTTACTTATCCCTACTTGTGTTTATATGACATCGTGCAACCACAATCCTAATTGATAAGCTTAGAATAGGCAGCCTTGATATGGCAGACTGCGTGCCTCCACGAACAATGATACATGAGTGGACTGTGACATCGTATACACATACACTGAACGCGGCGAATATTATATTTCTACAGCCATTACTATCATACATAACAGATGTTCATTTACATACATCTAATTTACGTGACGTAAGCGTAACTATTCTCAATATCAAAAGCTGACGTCTAACATCAGATAAAGGAAATAGTAACTGTGTAAGTATCAGATAAAGAAAAGGAAATAGAGAAAAAAACAGGAACATTTAAATCAGATGTAAAGAAAAATTACATTAGGACTAAAATACATGCATTCGTTTTTATATCTCAACAACTCACAATAATTTTAAGTAAAAATACACCTAAAATCTTATTGGAAAGGAAATATGTACGGAAGTTAAAGCTTTAAGAACAATTCTGTGCTCTAAGACTGGAGGTCAGTGGTTTTACTCAGAATCATTATGCTTTCAAGATACTTCATTCTCAACGGTATTACAAAATATTGATGTAATCTGCAGGAAAACAAGTTTTTATGATCCTTACTATTATATATACCCACGATGCACCATGACCTGTGTCTTTATGAGCACAACTTATTCACGATTGACTCATTAGTTTTATAACACCAAATTGATTGATCGTCTAGATTGCTAATTAACAAAATAATATCTACCTATAAAATAAATTTGCAAATGAATATGAATGTTTTTATTTAAATTTTGAAGAAATCGTGTTGAAATACCGTTTTTTGTCATCAATATTAAGAAATGATTTCGATTTATCTGAAACGAATTGATCTTAACGCAAACAGACACCAGTAAAGGCCTTTTTTGATACTAATCGATTGCGAATATCGAATTATGATTTAGTTGCAGTACAAACGGTATATTTTACGGTTATTTACCATTAGTGTATTATCTTTTTCTAACTTTCAATCCATTACACAAACACTTAGAGCGTAGTCTAAAAAAATAAGCTCAGGATTGGAAATATTATTTATCTACTTAGATACTAAGTGATCCCTTTCGTGATGGAAGTTAAAAACTAAATTACATATACCAAATAAGCACCTACACGTCGAGGCTAATCGCTTGACTAAACATCTGCCTGAAAGGTCTCGTTTATTTTCAATTTAACACTTCTATTTTTGTATCTAAATTCAACACGTTATATTTGGAGACTTAAACAGTTACACATAAATAACTACCGAGCTGGCGATCAAAAATTAGACACACTCGTTCGACTTAACAGTATTTTGTATGTAGACATCAGTGGGAAAGTATTATAATATCAGTAAGTATCTACGCTTCGAGTATCAGGAATGTTAGTTTCAAGCAGGCTAGCTAGTAGCTTATTTCTTGCAGTCTTATACTACCATGAAATACCTAAATGACTGAAACTACTAAAGTAATTATCCCGGACATACAGTTTAGTTAAAATCCTCTTGGTATCAGCTCTACACCTGTCTGAGACATTGACTTCATAAAAATTAAAATTTTTATGAAATTGAATTTCCGATTGTTAATCTGTGTTGGTTTCATTTTCATAACTAGGGATATCATCATCATGTAAGCTCTCATATTAACCAAATTATCAGGCATAGAATACTTTTTCTAAGAAAGAAATGCTTTCTCAATGGAACTTGCCACAATCATAATGGTATTTTTTATTGAGGGTACAAAGGCTATGTCACTTTCAATTCCATTTTAAGTAACTGCCGGGTCATGTCTATGTTGTATTTATACAAAAGATCAAGGTTACAAAAGCATCAACAAAGTCCTAAGTAGGCGGTTGACAAGATCACCAAACAGATTGAATTCTCCACGGTTTTTCGATCTTTACAAAAAGCCAATGTCGTTCAGAGATATCTGATTTCAAAACTTATTTTAACTATAGAAATTCCAATTAATGCTATATCAGAGCCTGCGAAAGGCTTCGTCAAGGTGAGGTATTGATTAATAGCTACTAAAACTGGCGGAAAATAAATGTTTTGCGTTATGCAAAGTTTTGTAAAACTTTGCTTATGATAGCTTCTATTTATTCAAATCTTCATTATAATAATTATAGCAAATATATAATATTAGTACCTACTGTGTACAGTGTTCACTAAAACTTATGACCATGTGTGAAGAATTTTTCGACGTTATTATGGTCTTTTATTTTTTCCAGCCAGCCTTATTATGGATGGAATTGAAAAAAGACCACTTAAAAATGGAAATCCAACACAGTCGTTCTGTAATAATCTAAGCGCTGCAGTCACGACATGCCCATATATTTGATACACAATATTATTCAATCACATTACCTGCCGGAGTTCCATCCATTATGATAATACTTTGATCCATATTAGGATCCGTTTCTATTGTACCATCCTCTTAGTACCATTATAAAATCAGTTTATATTGTAGATAGAGGTATATGAAACAAGTAATTTACTTTCTCTAGTCGGAATATAATGTGA
>JAEMBS010000167.1:0-50000 GCA_018467065.1 Ephestia elutella | reverse complement strand
TAAGTAGAGTTTATCTTGTTTAGTAGAATCTAACTCGTTTAGTAGAATCTATCAAAGCCGTATCGATTCTAGAAGAGTGGATATATCAATCAAAACAAACCAAACAAGACCGAAAGAATACCAATTTGATACCAATATACCTCATTCCGTGTAGTCAATGAAAACCGTATCGATTCTAAAAGAGTAGATACATCAATCGATACAAACTAAACAAGTAAAGACTAGTCTTTACTTGTTTAGTTTGTATCGATTGCACCAAAGGAGGTATACTGGCAGCTGCCAGTATACCTCCTTTGGTGGAGTCTATCAAAATCGTATCGTGGGTTATTATGATTCGCGTAATTAAAGACCGGTTGCATGCATTTAGTGGTTTGTGTAGTAGCACCTCTTGGTAATTGGACTTTACACTATCTTTGATTCTATGCTGCTCCGAAATTTATTACTCAGTCATTAGCCATCGATTCATATATAAAACAAAGTCGTCGCCCGCATCTGTACGTTTAGATTATTCGCAACTGATTTTGAAGCGGTTTTTCACTATCATTTAGATCATTTCTTTTCGATGGTTTATAAGTAGATATAATATATTCACGTGCGAAGCAGCGGCGGGTCGTTCGTCTTATTCATAAAATAGGGATGTTTAACGAAAGCACATAGGTATAGTTCGTTGCTTCATAGAAATATTGAAAAGTTTGTACTTGGTGTGTTAAATTATATCATAACAGTACTGTCAACTAATGTTATGCCTTGTTAAAGTATTTAAAGTAATAAAGGGAATGTAATCAATACACCAATAATAACAAGAAGTTTTTATTAATTATGAGAAAAAATATAAAGACATTAAAATAAATAAAACGACCGACGTAATCAAATTATTTAGGTGTTATAAATTTAAATACGTTAATAGTGCCTTATAAATCTTGTATGTCGAGACCACTATATTTCTCCAATGACAGTCTAAAGCACATTGATAAAAATAACGAAGACATACTTAGTGCTAATTTACACGTTATCGTATCGGAACAAGTGTTAAGTCGTCTTGTAATCGTTTGTTTACTTGACAGAGGCATAAATTACTAACTAATTAACATAATTAAAATTCACTATTCCCATCGCGGTCAAGACAAGTTTTGCTCGCCAATGAAATCATTAAATGCACGTTTAGCATATGCTATTGACAAATGCATTGTTGCATAACTAAGCAGATTTGAAAACAACAAATATGTATTCTTGATCTAAGCGACTAGTCCTCATTTTTTATTTAAGTTTTCAAAAAGACAATTTTAGACTATGTCCTATAACTTCTACCATTACCATTCTTTATTCTGTGACGGTGAGCTCTGATAAGTTAGGGCAAGTCGTTACACATATGCCTATATACTCCTATTTTTTTAGGTTTATTGACAATTTATTTATTAACGTTATTTTGGAGCTAATAAAATTTACTAAACCTGCGATTTGTCAGATAAATTCATAAATAATCTATACATATATATAATAAAACAGTAAAAATATTTTGTCTGTACATTTAGTATTTTTGACTGAAATGGATAGAGGGACACTTAAAAAGAATAATACAAAGCAAAACATTTTTTTTGGATTTTTTTGTCTGTCTGTATGTATGTACGCGTTTCACGCAAAAACTACTGGACGGATTTGAATGAAACTTTTTTGTTGTATAGCTATTAAGCCTGGGCAACATATAGGCTATAATTGATTTTGAAAACTGGAACACCTGATGAAGAAACTTAACAGAACAGCTAAACTATAAGAAATATGGAAATGGTACCTTTGCAAAAGTTTATCAATCTGATGAGCATTTTCTGTTGACGTATAGAAATCGAAGATCAGGATCATCTGATGAAGAATTCCAAGAGACCAGCTACACTATTACATATATGGAAATGGCGCCTGAGCAAAAGTCGTTCAACCTGATAGGCATTTTCTGCTGACGTATAAAAATTGAAGATTATGGAACATCTGATGAAGAACTCCATGAGACCATGACTCTATAACATAAGTGAAAATGGGGCCTTAGCAAAAGTCGTTCAACCTGATGAGCATTTTCTACTGACGTATAAATAGACAGGACACGGAATAGGACAAAAAGGGGTTTGGGGTGAGAGTGGTAGTACATGAGAAATTGTAGATAACGAGCAGATGAAGATCGTTCATTTAATGAAATATCAATTTTGATTCATTTTAACACCACGACTGTACTACGAGTACCTAATATATTCCCGCGGGACACGGTATAACCAAATGGCCGAAATTTTTAGTACTGGAGTTTAAGTTTCTACAGTTTGGAACACAAAAACATTTTTCATCTAAGCGAAACTCACGCGGGCGAAGCCGCGGGCAACAGCTAGTTATATATAATCTTAAAATATCCTTTAATTTTTCTTTTTTTATCTCAAAATTTCAAGTACACCATGAAACCTTGTCGTGAACGTCGAAAATCTCGACTGCTAAATACTCAGGACTCGTAGAGCCGCGTAAATTAAAAGTCAATATGTATACTTAATCAGTTGAACAAATACAATATAGACACGCAATATCAACACGAGTGAGATGAAATCGAGAATGCACAGCACACGGTCATAAACAAACTGAAACGTAATACGCACGCTAAGGTCCGTACTCCGTAGGTACATAGTAAACCACTTAGAAGTATTGGTCATAAAATATCCAAGGTATAGAAGGATACCTTGATTAAATTTCTATTGGTAGGTACCTACTCGAAGCAAAGTCTTTAATAAATAGGGATTTAAAGTTCTATTCTTTTAAGCTACTCAAATTCTGCTATTGGCTATTTAAGATGATAATGATCCTAATTTTAAAAGTATTGAGTTCGGTTTAGCTGTGACGCGGACCTAGTGTATAGCCTAGTATTAGCGATAAGTATATAATAAAAATATAATGAATGTGTTTAACAGATACTAACAGTCGTCGTATTAATTTGCACTATCCTCACTTTAATTTTTGTGTTATTTAACGAAAGAATTCCATTTTATTAGATACCATATCATTGATATTGTATATAAGGCGAGACTAAATAAAAATCATAGAAACTTTCACATATTACTCAGCAATATTTACCAATTTATGACACATTTTCGTTAAATATGTCCAAATAAATCACACAGTCGCACGTGAAATTTTAAAGTCATTCGCAAGTAACTCGCAATACTTCGCAAGAATGCAAATATTGTAAAATGCGTTCTTCTGTAACCTTTTTAATTTGTGCATTGGGCAAATATTTACAATCTGCCAGTACGCGCCAAATGGCACTCACAATCGTTCGGAGGATCCTCAGGCGCCGAATGTCAATTTTCTTAAGATCACGTTTCGACAGCTTCAAAGTCAGCGCCTCTTAGGGCTGCACACCCAACTAGCAAAATAGATCCTATAACTGTCTTCAAGACTACATTTCAATACTTAATGTAGTCTTGAAGACAGTTATAGACATTATTAACTCCATTAACTTCAATGAATATATCTTGTCAAACAATGACGTTAATCAACACATTTGTAACCATAAATCAATACCTATTAATCATTATTTTGTCAGTTAGTTTTTGCCCACTAGGAATTCGAAAGCGTGCTGTAACAGATTATTCATATAATTCGAGTACAATGCATGCTTCAAATTATTTTATGTTAGGAAAAAGGTAGAGTTTACCAACCCTAACCGACTCTATGCAATGTAACACTTAATATTCATACGACTATATAATGGCCGTAATAGCTTGCTAAGAGACTCTACGTACAACTCGTAATGGATCTGAGCACTCCCTCGACTCGTCCATGAAACGTTTCAAGCGTTTATACTGTAATGTGACTGCAATCAGCAAGGAGGCGAATACCAAACATTAAAGTTATGCCTGCTTTAACAGCAAAATTTCGCTCGTTTATAATCCTAATCCTAACTACTTAATATTATAAATGCGAAAGTGAATTAATTTGTTTATTTATTTATTTATTTGTTACCTCTTCACGCTTTACTGCACTAATCTTGCTGAAATTTCGCATAGGTACACATAGTTCGAAGTACTGAGAAGGACGTAGGGTACCTTTCATCCCGCAAAAGCTAGTAAAATATAAAAAGCTACTGCTGAAGTAGAGATTTGGAGGGTACTTTAGCAGATTTGGTATTCGGATTTTTAAGCGAAAATTTAATTCTGATACTGTCCGATTGTAGTTGATGTAATAGAAATGCCAATTGATGTTAGGAACGCTGACAAGAAGAAATTGATACACATATGAGCATATAATGTTACACTAAGGTAAGCGTCCCGCAGTCTGCGCCCTGTGGGCTAGAGACCGCCAGCATAGGGCTAATCCCGTACGAAGGCAGTGGTCAGCTACTGGGAACTCGCCGAGAAAAACATCTGGACCTAGATGACTAGACTGGTGCGTTTCAAATACGCGATTGAGTTATAATGTCGGTGCGATGACCTCGCGGACGCAATGGGCGCGTATTAAATACAGTCCTCGTGTCTGATGAATGTTTTCCTGCGACACCCATTGTTTCAGAGCTCAGTGTTCCAGAAAGAACACAATGCGCAACGTTGATAATGGAGAAAGTAAAGCTATAGGCGTGATTCGAGATATTCAGGGATTCGCAGTTTACAATGTTGCAAATGCTGCTGCTCCGAATATCCGTTGAACCCAATTTATGTGAAATGCTTGGCGATTCTTCACGCTATATATTATCATCGTCATTAACTCTTAAAAGACCATCTGTTATGCACAGATTTGTTACTTTTTCAAAAATCTGCCAAGTGCTGTTAATCTGTGATATCTTTCACCGTCTGATTTGCGTGCAACTAACACGAGTGATAGAGCAAGTTATTGAATCGCAAATACAGGCTTTTAATGTCTAAATAGGAGGGCTGTCGGTCCAGTTGTACAGTTGCACTCCTTAGATGGCCACCGGCGGCGTCCGTTTCTCTCGCCCGCCGGCGCGGCGCCCTGCGCTTGCGTCGGAGGCTTGTCCGAGCAACATGTCCCAACCACTTTTATGTTCTGTAACCGCAGTAAGCACTTGCAAAGCGAATACGTGAGACGTAAATAATAAAGTGATAAATGATGCCGTAAGCATAAGCATGTGTTCTTGAGCTGAGAAAATAAGCATGAAAACGGCCGAGGATCACAGTATGTGAATTCTAAGTGAAATGACGTACCTAATCGAAGCGCCAATGTAAGATGAAGAGAAAGCTTTAGAGTAGTTACATTATTTAGCAGAGCTTTGGCCGAAAGGCGTCTATGTCATGTATTGCATTGCATAGAGGCTCGCGATCAAGAATAAAACCATAATCTCAAATCCCAACCGCTTTACGACACGCACAACAAATAATAATTCACAACCAAAATAACGTTTGTGTTGCTTTAGAGCGGATTTATTTCAAAAACATTATTAAAATAGGTTCCATAAGCAGCAGTCAGTAAATAAAACGGAGCGTTACGAGATCGTAGAAAATATAAACGATATATAAAAAGCTCGTGAGAGCTTTCGCCGTCGGCTCTAAATCCCCAAGACCGCACACTGTCAAAATATTGTCAAAGTGAATTCCGTGCGTCCAATATATTATAATGATTTTCCACTTGGCAATAATCCTAGCGATTTATTTCGATCTCGGTAGATATTAAACCGAATATCTAGGTGAAACGTCATTCCCGTTTGCGTTAGGTTGTTGAACCCTGTTTAGGGCTAACAAAGGCGGTATAGGATTGTCGCAAAGATGTTAGAAGACATTATTGGTATCGGAACTTTACGCGAAGTGGTGTCTCTCGGCATACGGGGTATATATTTAGTGGTGATAGTGTGTAAAGTCTCGACAAGACTATGCAATGTCGAGAATAACAAATGTAGGTGCAGATAAAAGTGGGCTTGAAATAGACCTACTTGTGAGACCCTATTTGTGAAGACCTGTAAATTTTAATAGCTGTTGGTCTTTCTCACAAAGGTCAAGTCTGTGGTCTTCTTATTCAATAATAATCAAGAAATAAAATAGACTTAGATAGTAAGGACACTCATTGTATTGCCCACAAAGGGGAAACTACGAGTTGCTATTTCTCAAAGCTGTTTAAAATTATCATCGGACTTTGCGAAGAATAATGCCATCAAAAATAGATATATAAACGAGGTATGCTTCTGTCATAACTATTTTACGGCGACAGTTTACGGAAGCGTCTGTCGGCACGGCGTCTGGGCTAGTGCTGCACCGCGTTTGCACCACTCATTTGGCAAGGCGCGCGCGCACCGTATCCGGACACCACCACGTAACGCCGCCCTTGACGTACACGACTATTGATTGACGTCAACCGTCTTGGATCACTAACTCATTCAGACTTCTCAATGAGCATTCTAAAGGTTCGGTCAAATCAACGCGTTTGGTGTGACAAAACATTCATAAAAAATTCAGTTTCGTGATTGCACAATCTAGTATTAAAACTTGCTAAAAATCCTAGAAGTCCGTGGCATTGTATTTCTTGTACGTTTGAACTTAATTCTTTAAAAAAACAAATTTAAGCTAATCCTGCCGTTGTCTTACTATAAATAAAGTAGTAGCTATAATTTACGTGTCCATAAAAACGTCCTAACATCACCTGTTGATCGAAGGTGTGTAACGTTTTAGAGTCAAGCGGTGCAAATAAATAATATTTATTGCATTTTTACAGTTTAATGCTGTGATAAAAATTTTACGTTCCTGTCTGGAAAATTTCTGTTGACAAAATGAAGCGCTTTCGCGTATCTATTGGTATTACTCATAATCAAGTGGTTGACCTCATGAAAGGCCGAAAGCTCGACGATAGTAGAAAACGCGCCGCCCGCCGCCGCCCGCCCGCCCACGACCGCCGCCGCCCAGCTTGCGATTCGAATATCTTCCTCACACCTTGACTTTATTATATCCGCATAAAAATATACTTGCGTACAATCAGCTTCGTGAAATGTCAGACGAATAATTTTAGGATTCCGTACGGCAACGGATTTTTACATTTTCTCGGAATTATAGATTCTTTAATAATACATCTACAAAAAAGTATTTTCGGGTATTTTTTAATTGATTCAGTGCTTAAAATTTTCAAAAAGTTTGTTCGAATTAATGTATAATATTATACGGAACCCGTCTCCTGTGTGTCTGACTCGGATTTGTAATTTTTTTCTATTTAGAATGCTAATTTTAGTGTCCAGGGTTGAGATTGCGACACATTTTGCGGCACAAATAAAGATGATGAAAAAAAATATAATTAGGAAAATGTTTTCATTATGTCCTATTTTTCGTATAAAATAACGTATGCTATGTATTTTAGAAACTCCAAATTAGTATTATCCGTTGTTTCCACAAAGTGGGCTAAGCCTGCCATAAACCGTTATCTGGGCAAAGTTTGTGGTGCTGTGCCCGCACTATTAAATTACAACGCTAATCGGCTATTTTGTCAGCGTACGTGTTGACACGGCCCCGTTCTAACCATACCTCACTGTTTTATATTCACATCCAGGCAGCTACAGAATTTGGGAAAACACTCCACATTATTCCGATTTCTAAACTTTTATGGGAAGATTTGAACAATCTAAAAAAAAACATCATAAAAAAAAACATGTAATTTTATATGCAAAAAAACAGGTATAGTTATTACCGATGCACCAGCCTGACAGGCAGACAATATTTTTTTTTCTCTACATTAGTAACGTACAATGTATATTTTTGTAATACACAGCCACAGCTGTTTTATTGACGTTCCGCAAACAGTTGTTTGGGTTATCTATTTATTGATTCCAGAAAAATAAAATGATCTACCTGTTTCGGAATAAACACGAGAAGGCCTCTATTATGGCATTTGCTATTCAATGGAATCATACTAATGCAATTAATATAGGACATTTTCTTGCTCATCTAATTCGATAATGGGGATAAGTGATCATATGTTTAAACAAAATAAGAGATAATAACATATCCATAAGATAATAACATATCCAATTTCTATGGTGAAGATTTTCGATGTGCAGGATTGAAATGCGATAGCTCAGTTGGAAGAGCAAGGTCGTATAAAGACCTGGTCGCGGGTTCAAGTCCTGCTCGCATGGAATTTTTTCACTTACTTTAGTACTAATATTGCATCTGAGATGCTCAAAAATCGAAAAAATAAAAATAAGAGAGGATTATAATGAAATAGTTTGACATTGAAAGTGAATATTACAAAAATCATACTGGCCAGTGGGCTGGGCTTCTATTTTTGTAAAAAGGAAAGGATTTCCTGCTCTACATGTCGCATGAAGACATTACCTTGGTTAATTCTAGGAAAGTAGTTAATGTTCTTTAATATTGCATCATGCGGTTTTCTTGATATTTTTCCTCATTCAATACTTACAACATCCACTCTGCCTATAAAATCGGCACACCCTTATATTTGTTACCAATCAAATTTTAAATTTTGATTTGTAATCAGCTTCAAATCATTCTTAAAATTATAATGTTAGTTTGATTTATAATCTATAATTAAAAAAAAATGATTTGAAAACCATGTTCGTATTTCAAATTGATGTAGAAAATTATTGGACATTTTTATTTGACTATCCTATTTAACATTGTGAATGTAAGGTCACAAACATTCCTCTTGTAATAAGTTACTGACATCAAAAATGTCCAATTAATTGTAACAGACTAACATTGGTCCGGGACTTTGTTGCCGTGAGAATTTCAGGAAATCCTCTCTTAGTGCTCTCCTATACTACTACCAAGGTACCTACCAAATTTTAGCTTCCTACGTTTGTTTTTTTGCTGTGCGTTGTCTATCAGTCACTCAAACAATTTTTATATATATATATGTTCATAAAAAGCTTTATTATACGAAATCTGGCAATACTTTAACATGTCCATGCGCAGGGAGAGTGTGGGAACGCACACGGACTGAGGAGCTGGCGGTGGCCTGGCATATTTTTATTTGCCGATATCTGTGATCGGCGCCTGCTCCATTAGTCATGTGAGCAATGCGACAGTATCGACACAACATCGTCCCTGTCTTTAATTCCATTCGACATTGACACCAGTTTGCACTGCACCCATAAATATAAAAAAGCCTTTATTTTTCCATCCCATAACTTCTAAGAACTTACAAAAAATTATCATTTAATTTTGGTGTTAGTAGTTGCTTAAAGTATAAGTGTTGATTAGTAATTTTCACTGGGAATAAACCCCTCTTGGGTGGCTCCTCCATCGTATTCCATTTTCCTCTGTTCTGTGATATCTCTTGCCAGTTGTTGCCAGGTATTCCTCTGATGTCATCTGACCATCGTGTTTTGCGTTTTCCTGGTTTCCTCCTGCCGACTCCAGGGCTTTTCCACTTTGTACAGAGGATTGTTCAGCGATCGTCTTTGTATCTGGCTGATAGTAGTAATATGATGCAAAATCCGGACCCATGATTATAACATTACAAAGGCATTTGTTATAGATTTATTAGAGAATAATGCTACAAATAAAATATATAAAATTATTTATGAAAATGAAATTGGTCCCCATGAAAGATAACCCGCGCTTACATGATATTTATCTGCCGCCTTTGTAAGTGCCTTTTCGGCGTTTTTGCTCGGGTGAAAAAATGCCGATTTGACCGCGATATAAGACTTTTATGTTGGCTATATTTATTGCTAAAGCCGACGACGCTTGTCGGGACATTTAATAAAAGTAAAGAATCGGATGTAATTTAAATTCCGCCAGTGTATGTGTTTTTGTAGCTCCCAAGTCGTAATTGGCGTTAGTATTTCGACATTGCGATAAATTATAATCTTTGCCAGTCACGAGATAAATATTTATGCAAGCTATTTAGACCCCAGGTTAAAACAGAAAGGACGGTCAGGCCGGATCTAAGATATTGAATACGCAACTTCATTTGCTAGCTGGTTCAATAAAATTGTACCAAATTGTCGTACGAATAAAATTATCATTTTGTTTCTAAGTAATAAATTTTTAGGTCGATTAAAATAATGTGGTGAAATCGAATATATATGATGATTTCATTTCTTTTTGGTCTAGACCATAAAACAAATGTTAACAAACAAACTCTATTATATCTAAACTTTATACTCCCAAAAAAACATTTGCTATCAAATCATGGAGGTGCTATCAATTAGTAAACACCATCTTTCATCATGCTGATACGGGGGTGAAAAAATAACAGCACTGATTGGCAGTAAGTATCTTCCACTACTGTCAATGTCATCAGAACACAAAAGTCGATCAGGACGTGGGCTAGAGATTCTAGATACTTTGGCTCGTCATCTTGCTAATGGAAGTCAAATATGTGCTGTGCGACCTCTGAAAACTGTGAAACTTCACAGGCCGAGAATAACGCGTCGTGAGGAATAATGATGTGACAATATGTATGTCTCCAATGTACGTTAATTTGAATGAAGAAATGTAGTCCATGCCACGGCTGCATCGGCAGCGCGGGCGCAAGGGACAGCGCGTCGGCACAGCGCGCGGGTCAATGCGCCCGCTGACTCACCATATGCGACATACGCAGACTCTATCACGTTATTACTTTCTTATAAGGTTGTCGAGCTTAAATAATGCATGTTATGCAACTGGTTGTAATTTGTGTTCTGCGCCAGCGCCGCAAAACGTCCCCGTAAGGTCTCCCGCCTCTCTCATACACCCGACACAATTTTCCATTTTGTTCTTTTTCTGCCGTCTATTTATGTCGTCAACTTAGAGCCCTGTCTTGAAGTGTTTATAAAAGAGGATTACATTTACATAAGCTAACGTAGATCGCAAAGTATGATGTTATCTTTAAGTTTTACTTCGTTTAAGTTCTTTTTGTTAAACAAACCTATAAAAATAATAAATTTATGTCTTTGAAACTGGTTTTATAACGGTGCTGTTATTACTAAAAATGAAAACTAAAGCCTAGTTATCTAATCTAGATACGAGGATATCTGACACGAGAAAGGTACAATTTAAAAAGTAATATAAAGGGTTGTCGGTCGACGGGTACAGGCGGGTCGGCGTGAAGGCACGCAGGACCTCGCGCCTGCTATCAGTTGATCTTAAACGGGCGCCTCCGACGAATACCCAATGAGCCTCCACAAGCTATCAGCCGGCGACAAACAATGTATCACGCAAATTGATTTTTTCTCCAGTTCAAATTGTTATAAATGTTCGTAGAATACAGAACTGCGCCAAGCGCCAAGCAAGAATACATTTGCATTCATTTAAATGACAATTTTTAATTTCAGTGCTTTTCCAATACAATAGACTGCTTCTTACTTATTTATTACTCTTACCAAAATTTTGCGTTATCTTACATGACTGTGAGTTACTTTATGACCTTTTGATCATTCACCCTCAACAATCAAAAACAAATACACATGCTTTCGGACCACATACATATATTATATTTTGAAAATTGCCTTTCTTAAAAGTCAGGCTAGTTTTATCGCAAATTACGCAGTACGTGCTCCATCAACGACATTGTTGCCTTTTTAACCAATCTTAATCAGTCAGGACGGAGTGAAACTATCATTATTTCGGCGTGTCGTCGAGAAAAATGAAACGTTTCTCGCCGCCACAGCATTAAGTACATTATCGAGTTATCGATCAGCTCTCGAGGCGGTTCGCAATTAGCGGAGCTGGGCCGTGCGAGTACAGCGGACCTCCCGCGCCGCCTTCAACACGCACACTTACCCATATAGAGAGAAAGTCACCTAGACATAAAAAAAAAAAACTAGTTTTTGGTGGCTGCGCGAGGTGCAAGCACCTCGCGTGCTGTGCATGGAAGTTTTTTATTTGCAGTTCCGATTGCATAAAAAATTTTAGGGAAATTATGAAAAAGTCATCTACAAAGAAATGTTGTCGGTTGGGATTAGGTGAAGAGCCGAAAGAGTACTTTGTCTTATGCTCTTTGCTGTTAAAACGCAGCTCGGCCTACGGCCTCGCTGGCGGCGCAAGCTCGGCCTTCGGCCTCGCTTGCCCCGGCTGGAGGAGGGGCTCGGCCTCCGGCCTCGCCTCGCCTCTCGAATTCATATACGCAGCTCGGCCTGCGGCCTCGCTTGCCGCGGAGCCTCGGCCTTCGGCCTCGGCTCCCCGGCTGGTGACTTGAGGTATGAGTTGTCATCATCACGTCATCCATGAATGGCTCGGCCTTCGGCCTCGCCCAATTCTTTTCGCACGAGACGGAGCTCGGCCTTCGGCCTCGCCTGGACGCAGCTCGGCCTGCGGCCTCGCGGGCGCAAGCTTCGGCCTCCGGCCTCGCTTACGCGGCTTGGGGAGCTCGGCCTTCGGCCTCGCTCCTGCCCCCCCCAGCCCTCGATTTAAACGCAGCTCGGCCTCCGGCCTCGCTTACCGCGGAGCCTCGGCCTTCGGCCTCGGCTCCCCGGCTGGTGACTTGGCTGGCGAATACAAAACTCGTCGAAAAAAATTTCGAAAAAAAAAAAAAACCTGTCAGTTTGGGGGTCCCACGGTCTCAACATAAAAAATTGTCTATGACGGTAAAAGTCTACGAGTCCGTTTTCCCCCCTAAAAACCCCTGTCAAGTTTGTATGGAAAAATAAAATTTAGAATGGAAAAAAAAAAAAGTCAAAAAAACCATAGACTACCGCCGGCTGTGGTCGTTGCCCAGGGTCCTTTATGACATTTGGTCGAGCACCCCCCACCTATCTATTATGGTTTCCGCGGGCAGTACCCCCTATCAGTCCGGAACTGCTCCAAGTTCCACTTTCGTATTTTTCTCGACCTTACAGTCCTCCCCTCCACACTTCCCCATCATTACTTTTTCCAAGTTCGCAATTCCGTAGAACAAACAAACTATGTCAGTGAGTGAGTGGTAATGCAGCTATATATATATAGGGGAACCAACCAGCTGGATATATAGGGGAACCAACCAGCTGGAAGCTCGGCCTTCGGCCTCGGAACTACCAATTCAGAAGAATGGATGTATTTTATTAAACATTGTTGTAAGTACTTAGTTTGTACATAAAATGATGACGAATGGTATAATAGGAAAAATAAGTCAAAAAGAAACTCTTTTTTTCATAAAAGGACCTGATAACTATGTTGTATTTTACATAAAATGCAAGACTCTACTTTAGGAATATTCAAATGCATTGAATATCCAATAAATAAAAAATAAACAATTACTATTAATAAATAAAAAATAAATAAATACTAATAATAAATAATTACTGATAATAATGAATAATTAATTACTTTATATTCAAGAATATATCACATAATGATGCCTATGTGGTAGGCAATGTATAAAACGATTATTTTTCACGCTTTGTTTACGAGAACTTTTACTTAACTTCTATACGGCTTATATTCTGTATTCTTGTCTTGTGAAATTATCACTAAATTGAGAGATAAAACCTACTGTTTCTGACGTGATAATAGCAGCCCGCGGTAACTTCGCTTTCCTATTTACGTCTCAGAGGGGAGAATGATTGGCGCTGATTAATCTTGTGATTCAGCTACCGATTCCACTCCACATCGCAGCTTCATGATGAGTCGATTATATTAGTTTTACTATATTTATTGTGACAGTGACACTTGCTCTCGTTGCATTCGATCTTAATTCAAAATAGATCCAGTATTTAAACTTTCGTTCCTTTTATTGTATTATTAAAAAACACGCAACCGATTCGTGTGTTCAAATCTTGCTTAAATTCCAAAGAGAAGTTGGGAGAAGGTTTCCCCTAGAGGCTACAAACGACATGGATTAATTAAAAAGGCCGTGAAAAGGTTTGTTCAGGGTAGGCAACGCGCACGTAATACCCCTGGTGTTGCAGGTGTCTATAGGCTGCGGTGATCGCTTTCCATCAAGTGTCCTGTTTGCCTAATTAGTAGTATACAAAAAAAAATTTGATCAAGTTCTCACGGGAAACGTCGCGTCGCTGTTTTTATAAATAAACTCTCAAGTGTGTGAAGATAATCGTTTGGCGATAAACTTATATGTAGCTGCAGCAAGTCTTTGTAAATGCCGAACTAACATGCGGTTTGGGGCTCCTGTATCGGAAAGGGCGCCCGCCTCGCCTTAAAAGGCGCTGTCACTTACCGAGCCTTTCATAACACTTAAGTAATAAGATGCAGTGCGAGTGCCGTTTCGTGATGAATCCGTGAGAGGAGTCACGAGGCGGGACTCGCCGCGAGGTTTTATTTCAGCTCCCTAAAAGGCTTATTACTACACAACCTTTCCGTTATTTCCGCCTCTAGATAGTCAAGCAAAACTCACCCGTACATATCTACAAAGTCTGTCTATTTGCACTTGTTTTAGGAGTACCAATTTTTTAATAGAGCGCCTATTACTTAGATCTTAGCCAGTGCTTTTCGTTGAATATCAAAAACTAGCATAGTATTATATAATTATCTGGATTGAAATCATATCCCATGTAGAGTACCGAAGGCTACGAAGCTCCTACTGTTAGTTGGTGTCTTTTTTGCATATGATTTAAAATAAATCAATTTATTAATATTCAAAAGTATCATGTGAGGCCAATACTATCAGAAGGTGTAGGCTTTATGCTGTATACTAATTACACAGCGGGATACTTTTTAATGGGCAATTTTTAGCGGCACGCGAACGCGGCGCCGGCGCAGGACTCGTGTTGCATGTCATAATCTGAGATATCGACCGATAGCGTGGGCTTAGCTTTCTTATCGCTTGTATGTTGTTGTATGCAATCTGCAATCTGTCAAAATGTCAATGCCACGTCGCCCTCACACACACTTGCATTGCAAGAATGTATTGTGCTTTTGTGATGCCGACTATACTAAAATTATATGAAGTTAAATTTAATGTTTACAGTATCGCTTAGTTTTTATTAACCTAGTAGGTTTAGCTCCATTATTACGTGAAAATTTAAAAAGTTTCACCTTTATAGCTCTATCACACACTTCTTCTATCAATATACTCAGTGAGCCGTGCCAGAAGTTTAAAAATAACTAAATTCACCAAAAATACTTATTTCTTTTTTCATTGATTGTGCCAAGATTTTATTAAAATATAAATAAAAGATCACTATTTCAATGTAGCTTAGGTATTTTGATAGGTATAAAAACTATACACGATTGAATAATAGTACGACCTGCGTGGCTTAGACAGTGTTATCTTATGCACTTTCTCTCATATGAGCGGTTTCCCGATTGCATCCTCAGCACGGAGCAAAGTGTCCCTATTCTTATTTTTCTTTTCCACTTCGCACGGTATTGTCTTATACATATACTTAATATGTTTTGCTTACTTGCTTGATGATTCAACTCGAAATAAATTGTTTTCAAAATCTGCGTGATTTTAACGACATAATGTATGTGAGTTCATAAATTTTCTAGCACATTTTACGCGAATACTCAGCCGTTTTACGAGGTATTTGGTATTAGAACGGAATGTGCAGGGAACAGCGAAGACAGGGTAATCTGGTCACAGCAAAATGGGATGCGATGACGTACAGGTATGGGCGCCACAATGTATCCAGTTTATAGGTACTTGCCATTTGATGAATTCCGACTGCGCCTAAAATACATCATAGTAAATTCGCCGACGGGCTTCGTCATCTCTACAAAATGTTTAGTTGCCATCCCGCCCGGCGGCGGCGGTCGTACTATTTCCATGATGCTTTGCGCATTAATTTGCATGGAAATTCTAAGAATGGACATTATACGTAAAGTAAGATTTCCCATTTCATTTTCAATTTCCTCAGAGCAAATGAAAAAGGTAGAACACACAATAACATCTGGATTCGCAAAAATCGGGATTAATTTCATGTTATGTTTGCGAAAAGTGATTTCTGTAGATAATTCATTTAGGTTATTTACAGCCGACATTCCACGTTTGATAAATACCGTAAATAAATCAGTACAATTCATATATGCGTGAGTCACGCATTACTGTCTAGTCTCAAATATAGCGTCATCTTGAAATAAATATCTAATCTTTGTTCGCAAATTTTCATCACTGTTTTAATCTAAGAATACATTTTTTCTATTTTCTGAGTCTTGTTTTATTGACTTCTTTTTTTATAACTGAGAAGTGCTAATGCTGTAGTATGGTGCTAAATTTAAAAAAAAATCGCTAACTTTATGGCAGGCCTTGAGATCATCAGGACTTTTGAACATTTATTACGCTGACGCAATTATAATACTAGTATAGTAAATTTTATTATTATTTGAAGTTATATTTAGAAACAGATTATTATTGATCTAATTCTATAGCATCTGTGCCACTCTTGAGTTAATTTTACTTGCTGAATGTTATTTTGCCTTGCATTCGGTTTTGCATATCTATGTATTTAAGGTGTAAGTTTTTAGATAAGTAAATAAGTAATTAATACTGAGATTTTTCCACTTATTTTAAATAGGCACCTACCTAATACAAAGACTTTTAATAAATGGTTTGATTTTAATTTTTATATTGAAAAAAAGAAATGGTAAAGTGGGACTCAAAATTCTTAAAGTAATTACATAACAAGAAACAAGGCGATAAACCCATTAGGCTGTAATTGGTGTTGGACAAATAACGTCGACGATTCGTAAAATTGAATTTCAGCGATAAATGTAACATTATATATTCCGAAATAGTCATTAGATTTGGGTCGTGGAAACATACGACATTGCGGTGGTGTGCAAAATTGACAGTGAATGTCTATAAATTTATTTTATTACACGACCAGATGAAAATAAGGAGTAATGATTCCTTACATCTGTCAGTGATTCTGTTTGTCTTTCGTAAAAACTTTATAGATTGGAATTTACTAAATATAAAATAACTTTAGCTTTAAAATCATGGCTTTTGCACGAATGAATGTCTTATATATATTCTGTTCTGTAGAAATATTTATGAATTTTGGGTTAGAAACTCTCTCAAGAATTGCAAACGTTTTGTTTTTAGCGATTAATGCTGGTTTGAAGTAAAAAATAGAATTTTCCAGCAGGATCTTTAATATAAAAATGTTTAAGGGGATTGGCAAGTTATTCTAATAATAATAAAATGCGAGAACATTTAAATGGTCAACTGTTTCTCACTTGTTGTAAAATTAGACACATAAGACTGTTTGTTTTCCGAATAAAATAAAATAAAATAAAATAAGAATAAAATAAAAAATTGAGAAAACCTTTTTCATCTGTTTGCAAATATTTTTGGATGATATTAAAATTCGTTATTTGTACTAAGTTAGTGGTCTTGCCCCTCAGTAGGGACGGAATTAAATTTATAATAACATTTACAACAAAACGTAAGTTAATTTGGTCATCTTATTCGTCACCTGCCCTTCAATAATCTGTGGTATGATCAATAAGGCACGGTGTTAACGATGATGAACTACAAAACGTCCATAAATAAGGTCGGATGCTGACGGCTGACGACCAGTCTTGAGATACGGATCGCGACTCGAAAGGCTCGAAACACAGCCTTCCAAATAGGGCTGCCTCTCCCCAAATAGGCAACGACCGGCGTATCGAGGACGCGGCCTGATCGGCGGCTGGGTCGTCCTCTTTCCATTGTCTGTTTTTGCCCGACCCAATGTTGCCTCTAGGATAGTGTTTCGTAGCTTGTTTGAGTAGATTGACATCATATTTAAAAGTCGCGTTTATTAGCATCTTACTTTTGTGCTAATACATAAAATGCACATTTTATTTTAAAAACTAAAAAATAATTTTTATTGCTGCCGTGCTCTGTACGAAGAATTAACAAATATTTTAAACTTTGCACGATGGTATTTATTGCTCTAACAAAATCCACTTTTGTCAAGACGTGTTCAGGCGCAAGTGCAGTTATTTCAAAAGGCGTCGACAGACAGAGCCTCGTATAGAAAGCCTGAGACTGAAATAAACATCAACGCGTCGTCAAGCGTCGCGACATCTAAAAGCTTTATGTAAACTTATCACCGACGTCACTTCAGCAAACAGTCGGGACGCGATAGGGCTCGTCAAAGATGGCACAGTTGTGAGTGCCAGTAAAGTGGACCCAGCACTTTCATTGCCCCAATTGAATGAAATGCTTATACAGTTATTGACCAATGAGATCTCATTTGTACATAGTGATAATATAAAGTTTACACCCGTTGAAAAGTTTTTCTTTGTTGAACAGGAAAATGATTGTAAAGTAACTTGAAGTACGTGAGCTCAGTTACTTTCAAAATGGCTGCGACAATGATTATGTTTGCGTCCGGTTATGTATTTATAATAATTAAGAATGCTCGTTGGTTTTTATTTCCACAGTTCTTTGGGTAAAACCGGCGCAACTATTAACGAACATATGTTACTTGCCTCGCGTTTCAATGATATTACAGTTTGCTAAGGTCAAGGGAGCGGGGCTGCATGTGTCGGAGTGGGCGCAGCGGCGACACCCACCGTCACCACTCCGACCGCGATAATATTTCAAACTATTCAACACCGAGTTTATCTTCACCGGACATGTTTATGCCGACGGTCGTGTTAGCTACTCACAGTCACAGAAACTTTATTGTGATATGCGGCCTGCCGCAACTAGACGCCGCCTGCCAGGTCGCGGAATGTAGCCTTGGAGATCGATCGTTAAGCCTTAATGGAAGGAATACGCACGAAGTCAATAACTCCTGCTCCGACAGCCGACAGATTATTAATTGCAATTGAAGGCCAATTGGTATGAAAATCGCTCGTTTATTGTCGGCGCATTGTTAACAGGCTTGTAGATGCATCGCGAGGGGAATGTGGTAGATTTTGAATAAAGGATGGGAATTATGCATGCGTGCAGGCGGCCCTGAGCTATCACGGCATTGTATTCAAATCCCGCGCGTCAGCTCCGGGGTCGCCGCGCCTGTGCCGCCCTGTCTGCCCATTCCTGCGATGCCACGCCTCCCAAATTAATTTCCACGTATTTTCCAAGCCAAATTTTCACACCTACACTACCGTAAACAACGGATCAGTTTTGATACGTTAATTCAATGCGTAGGTGGTGTTTTGGGTGCCAGGCAGTCTACTGCTACCTCAATTGACATATTTATTAATACACTAACTAGGTTTTGCCGGCGGCTTCGCCCGCGTTTATTTCCCACGGAAACAGTGCTTTTGCCCGGGAAAAAGCACTATTCCCGTAGGAAATTTTGAAATGGTACCCTATGTCTTTCTCAGTACCTACTTCTAACTATGGGTATGCAAATTTCAGGAACATTGGTTCAGCAGATAAAGTGTGAAGAGGTAACAAGCTCACTTTCGCATTTATAATATTAGTTAGGATTTCTAGTGTCCATACCGGCCATATGTAACGTATAGCTGGCGGGTTGACCACACTGGTTGGGCAGGCTGTCAGATCAGCAATGTGCACCCCACACGAGGACACGAGCGAGCACCCTATGGGAGCGGACGGCGCGACGTGCCATGCCAACAGCTGGCCGGAACTCGACACCGCACTCACTGAATCCTAACAAAATAATTGTTATGACAGATTGATGCATTCTTGTTAATTAAAGTCTAATAGACGTTTCCAATATTACCATAAGCTAGATTTGTATTCTGTTCGGCCAGAACCTGGGTACAACTTGCTTCCGAATTAAATATATTTGATTAACCAAAAACAATAGTTTATCTATGAAATATTCATCATTACAACCGCAAAATATCCACTGCTGGATAAAGGTCTCCCCCAAGATTTTGGGGGGATTTGCCATATTCACCACGCTTGGCAGGCGGGTTGGCGAGCGCAGTTTTTTCTGGCTTTATTTGTTTCCAACGCTGCTGCCCATCGGAAGCATTTCCCTTAGTCGCCTCTTACGACATCCATGGAATGAGATGGAGTGGTCCTATTCTAACCCGGGAACCACACGGGTTCATATAATGAAATATTATTGAAATAGAAATACATATTTATATTGAAAGGGCTGCCTTTTAAAAATATAGAACTAGCTAAATAGAACATAAAAAAAACATCTAAATATAAATTTAATTAGGGCGGTCCCATAATAACGATCAGAGGACGGCTCTCTCACACATATAATCTATACAAACATGATATAAATAAAATATTTTTTTGTCCTCCTTGTCTTTCGCCACTCTTGTAAAAATAACTGACTTCCGCACGTGGTTTTGGCATAAATTTACTTTAAAAGTTCAATTGCTTTGCCGAGAATTTGTTGATGCATCTTGTGTTCATCTGCAAATGAATATCTTTCTACGTCATAAATATCATAAAAAGCCTTCAAGTGTATTAGATATTTATTAAGGTACGTATACTGTTCTAAGTATTATAAATTTCTCTGGACAATTTTTGTCTGTAATTTTTTGAAGTGGCTTTTAAAGTATTTTGATGAATGGTCAGGGCCTATGAAATACTTAGTCGCGCAAATTTTAAATGAGACGATTTCTCAGAAACCTATCAAGGTGGGAAGGCCAAACGTGATTCGGCATTGATGGCGTATTATTAGTATAATATTTTCCAATTTCCATCATTACTTTTACAATTACATTAATAGTTAAACGTTGTTAAATAGCCATTGGCAATGGATAATGTATTGAGATTAAAGATATCAATAGAGTTACCGCCTGTCACGACACAAGTACATACGTCAAAACCTTTAATACCCACATCCATTATCCAAAATGGTATTCTCCATAAACTGGTATCGTTAAGAATTATCTAAAGTTGCCAAAGGAAAACTTTTATTTAAATTCCCTCGGCTTTGCTAAAATTGTATTTTCTCAAGTAAAATTTTCACTGAATACGATAATATAGTGACATTGCACAATGATTGCACATTGTCCGGAAATCCAGTGTCATTTTTGTTATGACGTTTGTCAATTGCCGTCATCGCCAAGCAAATGCAATTTACTTGTGACGTCGCTTGACGTAGTTTATGAGACGACATAATGATTTATCTTGTTTATCTTTTAAATAATTGTGTAGTTAGAGTTCCTACTTCTAGGTGTTTTTATTTTAATATGTGTCAGAGTAGGTATGCCAGGGGAACATGGCGGCGCTGACAGGCTAAGAAATATTTTGTGAAATATGGAAATTAAAGCCTAACCCTCTTATTCATAAAAAAGTTAACGAACATTTTAGTTAAAATAGGTTTTGTCCTTATCTCTCGTTCCAATATTTGAAATTGAAAGAACGAGACAAAACATATTTTAACTAAAACGTTCGTTAACTTTTTATGAATAAGACGGTAAGTCTTGACAATATTTAAAAAACATGTTATGTTTGTGATACAATCACAATCGATCACAATCGTAACTCGATCACAATCACAATATGTTTTATTATATTATATTTGTTTTTTATATTTTATTTTGACTGTACATAATCTAATTTATGTAGGTATAAAGATAATACATAGCCCCCCTGTGGCATGTTAGGCGACCAAGACTGTTTCATGAGTTTCTTTCGGCATTTCTTCTTAGCAGTGGTCGTTCCGAAATGCTAGTAGTTTGCAGCTTTGAGACATAATATACTTTTATTATGTAATTAGTTTTTGACGTAAAAAAGAGCCTTCTTTGAAGGCCAAGTTTCAATAAAGAATTTCTCATTTCATGACATGTTTGAGACCGTGTTGAATGTGGATTTACTATCCGTGTTTACAATTAATTAAACCAATAACAAAATATAATCTTATACCTATCATTTATCTTCAGTTTTTAGAAAGAATTGATAAAAGTTATCGCGACAATAATTTTGCGAAAATTGGATACTTCCTGTTTATTTGTCGACGATGCATCAGAAATTAGGTATATAGATTATGGTTATTGCATTTTATGGCTTTATATGATACCTGAGATAAACATACCACTTGGACGGCTCTGATGACGCAGCGAAAGCTAGCCGCCGCATTATCGAGATTATATGTAAATTCAATATTAGTCGTCATTTCTATTCATACTTACGTAGCAACTAGTTTGACTTGTTCGTGCAAAAATATCGAATAAAGTAAATGGTTTGCTTACTTAAGTGTACCAATAATCATTACAGCGCAATTGCACATTTACGACGCTTTCTAAATATACAGATAGGTTAAAAAGTTGGCATTGTTGGAAATATTCTGAATTCGCTCCATCGTCACATAGGCTTGAGTTTTTTGCGTAAGGTGAAAAATTCACTGTTAATTTTTTTTTGTTATACAATAAACGGCCAACCCACATATTCTGACGTAGGTGTAGAGTTTGTGAAGCAAAAAGTTGTCAGGGCGTGCAAAGTAAGAAGCTGATTCTACATGACATAACTTTTTGATAGTACGAGCCGTATGGTACTCGCCATGATAACATTTTACATGAAAATGGTTTTGGTGGAAGGCATAACTCTAGATAGAGATCTAAAAACTGATAAGAGAGAGATCTAAAAACTGTAACATATTAACTTTTATTCGTACCGTGTTGACAGACACGAATGCACGCCGCCTCGGTTATGAAAACGACGAAAATAGTGACGCTAAGAAAAGCGTCTGAAAAGAAATTCTCAGACAGGTCTCGCTGCACATTTTACTGAAAAAATATTGTGTGGTTTGGAGCATCGGCTTCAGACAAACACGGCAATACTGCACAGAATAACGAGAGTACAGATACAATTATATGAGCAGGAACTAATGCCGAGCGTGAGAAATATTCTTCGTGCTTCTTCGCACTTGTACTGTAGTTTCTGCGTTTATTTCAATTATACCTACAGTATCAGTGACATAGAAAAATACAGTAGGTACGTTTAGAATACTCGTCAATAAATGTATCTATACTAAATAATTATATCCCGCTGTTCAAAGATATGCTGGAAACTTGAACTTTCATATCTGCGTCTTCAGCGTCTGCGCAGAAGCGAGGTGTGACGGCGGGCGAGACCACGTCCCCGTTTCCTGAGCTAAATATATTTTCACTTGATCATTTAATTATATGGAGATTAATGGGCGGGCGGAGATGCCAACACTTACGTTAATAAAGTGTACAATATGGCGTGAAACGTTTACTATGGCGTGGCGGCGCGACTGTTTATGTTGACAGTTGGTCAGTTCGGCGGACTTCGTGCCGACGCCGCCGCCATAACAAAAACAGTAACTGTTACAGTGATGTCTTTTATCGACTACTTGACTGACTTAACTACAGATTAAACCTAATTAATACCAAATTAAGCTTTAATATGCAGGACTAGTGATCTTTCACGGGTCAGTTAGTTGCACCATGGCACAGAATTAATATAAGTACTACGTAACCATGGTTTAATTGCAACTTTTCATGTCAAATGCATTGCTAGACTTCGTATACAAGGTAGGTAGATAAATAACTGATTAAAAAATACGTATTTTCTAAAGTTAATTAATACCTTTCCAATATGCAATGAGTATAAAAAAAGTAAAAACTGAATTTATTTGACTAGTCTAGTACTGAGTAGCTTGCTTATTGAATTTAGTCGAATATGATTGACACGAAAAATGATCTCTTCAGGTTTGAAATACTAACAGCAATAAACAGCAGGCTGCAGCGCAACCCTTGCTCTACACAAAATAAATAATAAACTCGTAGAGATAATATCTGTTTTATTCCCTGCTACTCATTTTTTTCATGTGACTTTGAATTGACATATAATACAAAAAAACAAATTAAATCGTCGCCAAAAAGGTTGTAAACCTAAATAGGTTCGCGACATACTCCCGCCGTTGCAGATGAAGGGTTAAACCTCAAAAATGTTACTTACATCTGCAATGCAACTCATAACAAATCACAAACTAAAAAACTTACAAATTTAATTTATGTGGGATTCGGATGGGTCGTCCAGCTCGAGAAAACCTCTGACATGTCTGAGATTCTGGGATAGTGGACTGCCCAGGACCCGTATCAGTATTCGATACAACTGCTTGTTCGTCCGATGTTGTGACCTCTAATGGATATAACCTTTGTATTGCCCTAGTAATTTCTCCCTTAGCGGTTCTAATTTGACCAACACGAGAAAACCCATCGACTCCTTTAAAAACTTTTAAAAACCAAACCCAGAGGCCAATTTATTCTTTTGATTCCGTCTGACCCAATCAAAACAATATCTCCCTCATTAACCTCTCTACACTTACTATTATTTCTTTTTTCGATTAGCGCTGACAGATATTCATTTCTAAAGCGAACCTTTAAATCATTAGTAAGCTTTTTGAATGTACCGCCATCTAACAGTCAACTTCTCTGAGTTTAAATAAGCAAGACTGTTTCTAATTGATTCTGTACAAACATTGATGGGGTAAGTGGTTTTTAAATTTTCAGTGTTATCAGATACGTAAGTAATAGGCCGAGAATTAATCACCGCTTCTGCTTCACATGAAATAGTGTGCATTTCCATTATACTCAAACACGCCTTACCAAACATCCGACGCAAAAGACTTTTAAGAAGCACTACCATACGCTCCCAAAATCCTCCCCACCATGGCGTTTGCGGAGGTATAAAACGCCATTCAAGTTTATTTACACTGGTTTTTGTAACTATTTCCTCCCAATCTATATAATGTAAATTTTGTATATCGTTCCACCAAAGGAACTTCAAAAATTCACGGTCATCCGGATTGACTGATATTTGTAGGAAAACTTTCTTAATATCGGCAGTAATACCAATGGCCTCCTTCCTAAAATTTATTAATAACCTTGGTATCTGTTCTATTAAGTTGCTCCCCTTCTCTAAACAGTCATTTAATGACAACCCATTCCTACTAGCCGCGGACGCGTCAAATACAGGCCTTATTTTTGTTGTCGCACTGGACTCTTTAACAACCGCGTGATGGGGTAGATAGTGACATCTGCTTATATCATCAACTGGTACTTCCTCAATAATTTCACTATCTAGCCACTCCTCAAAAACCTTATCGTAATTGCTCAATATCCCTAACTTAATCAGCTTTTTGGTAGTTGATTTGAGTCTGCACTCCGCAAGATCAAAATTTGTTGACAGACTATCAACCGTACCTTTCCAAGGGAACTTAATCTCATAACGCCCTTCATCGTTTACTATGATCATTTGCTGAAAATATTCTAATACTTCTGCCTCAATACTACTCTAGTGTCTTTTTCTCTGAATCATCCCTGATTCCCAAAGATTCTAATTTCCACAGGTCCTCAACATCGAACGTACAAAACTGTGCACTTACCTGATGTTCATGGGAACTACAGTAGTGTACCTCATTTGTAGGGCCCTGGATAGTCCAACCCAGCTTAGTCTCCATTGCCAGCAAATCATCAATTTGTTCTGACCGTCCCATCGGAATCCAAAATTTACCTAAAAAATCAGAACCTATTAATAAACTGATCTCATTTACATCATTAATATGATCAGTTAATTTTATACCCTTCTGCTGCAACTTTAACAATAAATGACTACCACACTTAACTTTAGGTAAATGACCACAGATGTTATCTTGTTCAAAGACATGTATTCCAATTTGGTTACTTCCATCAATGTTGCCAATAGTCAACTCATACAAATTATGTTTTTTCCTCTGTGTAACGACTCCACCAAATAATGAGTGATTCATCTCTCTGTGACCAACAGTTTTTAATTTTAATTGATCCGCGACACTTTTCTTAATAAATGATCGCTGAGCCGCTGAATCTAACAATGCTCGTACCATCACCTTTTTGTCCCCATTTATAACGTTAACCATCAATGTTTGCAGTAAAACGGTGTGTTGACAAGATGTCACCTGGTTTAAAACCGCTTGATCGTCTTTTGTTTCCTCTTGCTTTAAGTTAAGAGAAGTTAAATTTTCACACATAATAGGATAGTGTCGCCTTCCACAAGCAATGCATTTTACGTGCTTTCTGCACTTAAATGCCATATGTCCGACCTTTAAACATATATAACAGGCGTTCTTGCGCTTTAAGAAATTTCGACGTTCTTCTAAGGACATCTTCGCTACTGAAGTGCATTCAGAGCTTGAGTGGGATTGCTTGTCACACCATATACACGTTTGAACCCTATCAATTTGATGTTCTTTTTCGTTCTGATTACTTTCCTTATAGCTGTTACTCTTACTAGCTGTCGAAAAACACGCTGCTGAAGGACCTGCACTAGTAAATGATTCGTTGCCTATGCCGTGATTATTTCGAGTCAACTTTATTCTTTCTTCCGATTCGACCTCTAATTTCACGAAATTGAGTAACTTAGTTAGCTGACTTCCAGATTCTCCTTGGAGATGTGACCGACTCCACGCGCGCAAAATTTCTGCCGGCAAAGCTGACTCAACCAATGGAAACAAAAACGCTGCATATTTCTCTTGCGTAACACCAAGTGACTCCAACGCCAAAATTTGTGTCATAATCGAATCGTATAATGACCTCAATGAAGAATTAGTCGGTCCTCTTGCTTGACTTAATGTTAGTTTAAGCAGTTCACGTACATAATGCTCTGTCAATAAATCATCTCTGGCAAATCTTTGTTTTAATTGTTCAAGGACTTTAGGATAATTTTCTGCGGATGGAGGAAAGCTCTCAACTAACTCTCGAGCACAGGTTCCTACTTCCATACTCTGAATTAAATATTGAAATTTGTCTTCCTTATCTATTGTCTCATCTGAATCTATCTTTTTGAACTGGGCCCAAAATGGAAGCCATCTCTGAATATCTCCGTTAAACCGTGGAAGTTCTAATTTCGGTAAGCGTAAATAACGTTTGGCGTTACCTGAGTTAGATAAACCATCACTGGAACTACTGCCCGATTTTTTCAACTTGACACTACCATACACAGAGTGCTCTTCTGTCTGTTTAATTTTATTCACCAATTGCTCTAAATAGTACCATCTTGATTCATACTCATCGGCACTGTCACTCTCTTTCTCAAGTAATTCTTCATCACGAGTCCCGCTCTCCAACAATGCATTAAAATATTTATTTTGAGCTAAGACCAATTCATCATGATGAACACTTAACTTTTTGAACTCTGCACAAATACTGACCATCTCCTTTGTAGTCACATATTCTTCTAGTTTATTTGCACATAGAGTAAATCTTCTTCTTGCTAACTTACGATCCAAAATTATTCTGTCCATTTTTTCAAACTGCTCGGTCGCCATATGACACGAAAAATGATCTCTTCAGGTTTGAAATACTAACAGCAATAAACAGCAGGCTGCAGCGCAACCCTTGCTCTACACAAAATAAATAATAAACTCGTAGAGATAATATCTGTTTTATTCCCTGCTACTCATTTTTTTCATGTGACTTTGAATTGACATATAATACAAAAAAAACAAATTAAATCGTCGCCAAAAAGGTTGTAAACCTAAATAGGTTCGCGACAATGATCGAAACTAGACACCATAAATTTAAATTATGAATTTAGAACGGTGGCCATTTGTAAATGATTTGTTTTGCATCTAAATCTACTCGTAATGTAAATATTTAGTTTCATACTAAAGAGATGCAATCTGCTTAAGCATGACAGATATTAATTAACTAATTGCAAATATCGCAACTAACCAAATCAACTTAATTAATGCAAGCTGGAACTAATACCACAGCTAATGTCTATGACTAGAGCACTAGTTAGTTTCAGCTATGATGAGTTAGAGATTGATATTTGAAATTCATTAAAATATATCGATTTCATTTTTAATTTTAAGTATTTTTTTATTTCAAAAAGTGTTAACTAAATAGATACCTACTAGTTAAATTATTAATTCCTCACTAGTTCAATAAATAGGCCTTATTGCAGTTAATATATTTATTAACTTAAGAATAATATTTAGTGCAAATGCACATTGCATCATTTATCATTTCGCATTTACTCGTGGATACTTGAGTTTTATTATTTTTATATATAAGAAGGCCTTTGGTAAACACTTCATTTGAACCAACTTATTTAATCCGTGTTAAGTGTTGTTTATAGATCTGATAACAAGTACATCATTTTTTTTTAATGTATTACAATTCTTGAGATGAAAATGTCCAGAACTATATATATTATTTATATGAACTGACTTTACTTATTCGATAAATCATTCTTCTTCTTCTTCTACTGCCTCTCCATTACTGGAGGTTGGCCGTCGGTTTCGCAAACTCTTCTCTGTTCGCCGCTATGCGAAACAGCTCCTCAACCCTGGTGACTCCGGTCCACTCGCGTATGTTCCTCAGCCATGAATCATTCATAAATCATTCAAAAATAGATAATTATTTCATTACAAACGCTTTAAAATTATACAAATTTACTCGAGATTACATGAAGATTAAAAGAATAAAGAAGGAATTAGAAATAAATACATAGCTCGGATAGCTGTGTATGTGCAGATAGCATAGCGAGGATAGTTGTGTAAAATAAAGACTGTACCATCACTGAATGGCTTCTGTGGGCCCAGTGTTATAATTATTGTTAGTCTGGTTGTTATCACTGTACACTCAATGTACAGTCGCAGCGCCATTACAATATCACCACTCCTGACACTTGCGCAAACGCAGCCGAGTTAAGTGAACCTGTTGATAGGCTTTCTACGGCTGATAACGGAGCCACAAAACATTAATGTGCTCGGTTGGTGAAATCGCTGTGGAAAAATCTCAAGTATTAACATAGCCGTAGAGCTAGTTATTCATAATTGGCGGTCTCCCGCCCTGTGGAGTGTGTGAGCCCTGCCACAGGAAGAAATATATATTCTGACAGAAGATAATCTCGATAAAGAAATATATTTTCATTAGCCAAGCCCCGAGGCTTCGCCCTCGTGAGGATTTTGGGATAAAATGTACCCTATGTGCTCTTCCCGGTACATATTTTTATACCCGTGTACCAAATTTCATTAAAATCCGTCTAGTAGATTTTGCGTGATTGAGTAACAAATATCCTCACAAACTTTCACGTTTATAATATTAATAGGATTAACAATCTGTTGTTATAATTTAAGAAATAAAATATTAATTCACTTGTTATGATGAGATAGGATAAACAACAAATTTTTTCCACATAAATCTATCGCTATACTATGAGCTTTTATTTCTAAACTGATAAAAAATCGTAAAGTATTAATCATAACTAGGAGTATTCTTTATACGATATCATTTTATAGACTTCCTTAACGCAATGATTAGATTAGAATTATTATGACTTCTATAGAAAGGAATAATATTAGGTACACATACTAAATTAGGCAAGATCTGCAATAAGACTAGATAGCGATCTCATAAACAAATCAGTGTTTCAAAGTCTTCAATGAAAGGCTGATTGTTGATTTACGCTCTTCATTGACAGCTCTTCGTGGAACAGCTATAGGGACTTTTCTGATGGTAACCACCAATCACTTTACACACTTTGTAAACGATTCTTTGAATTTATTTTGTTATGGCTGCGGTTAACATACAATGATACTTAAATTGTTTATTTTTCTCCAAAGAAAATTTCTGTGTGTATCATATGTACTAAGACTGTGCGTCTGGACTGCCACAATGAAAATGATATTTTCAATTTTGTCATCTAGATTCACTTATGCGACTCTTGTAGTAACCTAAAGTGAGTCTTGACCTTCTATAAGAAGCATCTTCGGTTAATTTTATTGATATACAGCTTCCGCTAATACCTACCCTTGACTTCTAGAAGTTGAAGATTTGCTTGCAATTATAAAGTTTACCTTCTGAGATAGATCCTGCGGCCCCGCCTTGTCTCGTGGTCTGAAAATGAATTGCCATCATAATACCCGACGACGGGGCGATGGTGAGGCACAATTAAAATTTGCATTCTGCTCGTTTGATTGATAACTCTGTTGGGTGGTGGCGGCATTTGATAGGAGGCGAGGCGTGTCGATGTAGGCATGTGTTTGCGTAGGCGCACTGCGAGGGGAATATACATACATAGGGTTTAATTTCAATGCCTTTTTGTTTTGATCTTACAATACAAACTTGCTTTCTCCTAACGTAATGGAAAAAATGGGGAAAATATTATTACAAAAAAAATTACAAAATTACTTTTCAATGCAACAATTTGATACAATTGAAATTTTAGCTAAATTAGATTAGCCTGTCTTTTTGTACAATGAAAACATGAGAATATAAAATGAAGGTTGCATTATTCTACCGTAGCAAAATATTTATATTTGATGCATAAGAAGTGTGTAATTTTCCGTACAAAACATTGACTAAAAAACGCTAGCGGAATATTTTTAAAATTTATTTTTATGATGTGCAACTGTAGGATACTCTCACTTCTCAAACATTCATAGAATTGTATTCAATAAATTATATGCGATATTTTTGTAGAGCTTCTTGGCTCTCTTCCACTGTTTGCTGTTGTTGACAGTTATCGCATTCAGTAATATGCTATTAACTAGATTAGATTTCTATGTTTTTACAACAAATTATGTTTGATTATTCGAGATTTGATTATTTGAGATTGTCATATCTTCCCTAAAAGCATGTAATGAAAGTACAATAAATTACCTGCAAAAATAAAATATAAAAAAGTAACAGCAGCGAAGCCACGTGAAAAAGCAAGTAATTTTTGATTGACCGAATGTATTATGTAATAAAATATTTCTGCAATAACCATCTCAAAATGTTACAACGCCGAGTTGGTAGACAATAATACTAATCTTACGAAAGTTTGTCTATGACAGGAGCGACTGTCGACCAGCTTTTCCGAATAAGGCGCCGAGTGTCAATTTACGAGTACCTTGTACCACTTAAACTGTCTACACCTCTTAAAACTGCCTCAATATACGTCTTCCGAAAATTAAAAGTGAATAAAGATCACGCCGGCGGTCAACAAAAACGCTCGATAAGGAAACATATAATTTGTATGATTTTTATGGTTCCTACTAATTGGTCCGACAATGTAAACGGCCTTTACGCCGCCTTCTTGCATTTTAATAAGGATACACTGGAAATAAACATATAAAATGAATTATGGACATATAGAACGAGAAGAACCAGTCACTATTGCGACAAGCAGGCGCCGGCCTCCGTCAATGAAGTCTACAATAAATAAAAGTTGAGGGAAACGAAACTCTATTAATACGAGAGATGTACCTAGTCCGAGAGCGCATGTGTTACAACTATGTTTTGATTCTCAATGAGCTTCGTCACATGCTTTTTTATTGGTTTTTTAATCACAAAGGCATTTGGGTAAGTATATATTTTTTGGCTTCAACGTTTATGTAAGCCTCGTGACTTATCGTAAAATGTACTTAGAATACGAAATAACTTTAAAAATAAATTAGTCAATGTTGAAATCTCAGATCACATGAGGTTGAAATTATCTATATTAAAAGCTTGTTCCTAGGTCGTTATATTACACTACTAGCTTTCGCCCGCTGTTTCTGTGCCATTGACAATAAATAATTGCTATTGTGTCAAAAAATATAAAAGGCTAGGTTTTCCCGCGGCTTTGCTCGCGTGAATTTCCCACGGGCAGAGTGCTTTTTCCCGGGATGAAAAGTATGCTATGTCCTTCTCAGTACTTCTAACTATGTGTTTGCGAAATTTCTGGAAGATTGGTTCAGTAGATAAAGCGTGAAGAAGAATTAACAAACTCACTTTCGCATTTATAATATTAGTCAGGATTAGGATTATCTCGCCATCTCCACCATAGCTGATATTGTATAAGTATTAGACTAACATAACAATAGTGGTTTTTTACCCAAGTAGCCACTCCATCCATGTCTTTCCGTGGATGTTGTAAAGTGAGAGGGAGTAGGACAGGAACACTGACAACTTGTGAAGTAACAGCATTCAAAAAGAGAGTTGACATCAAATAGGCAGCCGGTCGTAAAAATGGTTTAGCCAAAACTTTTCTGACTCGAACTAACACGCTGTTGTTAGTTCGAAAAAGTTTGAAAACTATGACAATTCCTTAGTCTTTGAGGAGTTGGTGTATTTTCTTGAAGTGGCAGCGGTCTACTTCTTGCACTTCACACTTGTTTATTCTTCCCTACAAACAATTTGAGAAGCTCTCCCAATAGTTAGTAATCCATATTTCGGTAAATATGCAGTAATTTTCCGGGCACTTTCTAGGTGAAATAAAATCTATTCCATCCTAGATAGGGCATGTCGTATTCTGTGCGTAGTATCGGTATCTGGTCTGCTGTGGTAGATGTGGATCTTACCACAGCAGACCATCTGGTCTGCTGTGTGCTGTGCGTGTAGTGTGGTGCCTTCCATCGGGGTACAGTATATTACCACTGCGATCTGATGATGGTAATATACTGTACCCCATTAGAGGCAGTGTGGCGCTCTTTAGCGAGTCATCAGAGTACAGTCAAGTTACTTTGCATAGATCTCTAAACGCAGTAATGGCGGCCAATGTGATTTTAGGTAGGTCGATGTGCTGCTGTCTGTACATATACTTAACGACATAGTAAGCAAGCAGGAAGGCAAGTTTAGTAGCGCCGGTGTAGTCAACCTTGTTTTGCCTTGTAGAGATTCACGCTGTATAAAATTGGTTTACTTATGTTTATTATATTTCCTCCAAAACCAACATGTTAGCTATGTTTTTATTTTGTCGTTGCTAAATGAAAATCTTAAAAATGATATGTATTTGGCAAAGTAACACATGTAGTTTTGTATTTAGATAAAGTTTTGTGAAAAACCTAATTGTACGATTATGTAACGTTTTAGATCATATTTACATAATATTTTTGATGAGTATCTCATTCGACTAGCTGAAACCATAGCCATTGCTATGTATGAGATACATTGTTCATATAAGTACTCGTATGTAACTGCACGCGAGTACGAGGTAACAATACTTCTGCGTAGAATCACTGCAAAAGAACCAGCATACTTTAGCATAACTAGGACATTGTAATCAGCCGCGTGTCACTGGCATATAAATTAATCAGTTGTGCAAATAAATGCTTTACTGCCTAACAAGTGGGTTGCAAATCTGCACGTGCCCTGAGTACAAATCAAATTTTAGTTTATTTTTGAGGCTTGAAAATGGTCAGCTTGAAATTGAGTGCGCTTCAAGGAGCTCTTATTTTTCATCTTATTTTGCAACTATTTAATATACAAGCATATATATGGTGACTTTTTGAACAACAGTTTTATTGTAAAATAATATTTTATGGTAAATACATTCATTGTTAATAAACGTAATAATAATCTACTAATTTATTATTTAGTAGACGACGCCTGTGTGTCGCGACATCTCAAATCTTAAGATGTTATCTAAGTAATAAGCCGTTTTATGGCAGAGCACCAAATAGATTGTTTGTGATTCCTGTACTGTATGATGTTTCCAAAATTAAATCTAGTATTTATACGTATGTTTAATTTCGTAATGTACATAAACTAGCTGCGCCCCGGGGCTTCGCTCCCGTTGGAATTTCGGGATAAAAAGTACCCTATGTGCTATTCCGGGTATTTTTACCCATATACCACATTTCATTGAAATCCGTCCAGTAGATTGAGTAACAAACATCTTCACAAACTCACTAAGTCACTAAGTAGGATACTCATTACTATTTACACAGTTCTGCTTAATCACTTTTAACTATTTGGTCAAAACTTTGTAATAGTCGTTTAGACAGATTATTCTGTCTATATTACAAAGGTTCATTCTTAAATTTTTCTGATCCGTGAGTGATGAAGATGTAAAAATGTATTAGGAACATACCATCAATGGTTAATAAGTCCTTGGTACTGTATGTTGCATATTACAGGGAAATTTTAGGATTAGTAAAACTAAGGCAACTACCACTGTAAAAAGCAGTAGTAAATCCACTTTGTACATAATTTTTGTAACTTTGTGCAATAAAGTTTTAAATAAATAAAGTAAATCTTCTGTAAAGAAGAAGCTGATCGGATTAGTGTTCCCGGGGTATAGGCTTTTAGCCCTAAATTTTAAGCCTATCGGTTCTTTTTCAAGGCTACGCTGTAGCAGGGCTTTAAAAGGCTATGTATTATAAGGCCTATGAATCTAAAAAACCTTTAGGCCTTCTTTGCGACTCTAGGTTTTTTTCAAGTCATAGGCTTATATTAAGGATGTAGCCATTTTTGTGACTCAGCCTTATGTAGGCTATAGTATGAATTTATGAATTAAACACCCATTATAATTTTTCATTTATTAAACTAAATTATATTCATATTTCACTTATCAATCGCTAAATCAATTTAGCCACCATGAAAGGCAATATATAAAGTTATAATCTTGATTAGAAGCCTAAAAGACTAAAAGCTTTTAAGCCTCCATAGGCTTAGGCTAGACGGATAGGCTTTATTGCTGTTAATTTAGGTTAGGCCTTTGACGGGAACTTTTAAACCTACAGCCAAGTAGCCTAAATAGGCCTGGCCTAAAAGGCTAAAAGGATTTATAGGCTTTTAGCCTGTCAAGCCTGAAAAAAAAGGCTAAAAGCCTACTATGGGCTCCAGGAATACTAGATCGAATTGACTCGCTAATAGTTATATTTGCCTATTAGCGACGCATAGACACCTGTCGGTGATACCTGACACCGCTTTACATAATACTCCGCCTGACACACCTGAGCCGACCCAAGGATTTAGGAAACTGTGGATGCGGTAGTTCTGCCAGAGATGGAATTAGTTTTAGAATCAATCTGAACCTAAACTAATAAGGAGCTCGTATTGAAACTACAACAACAACTGGTGTACGAAGGCGTAGGACAAAGAAGGAGGATCATACCCAGCAGTGGGTCACGGGAGGCTTTTGATGATGATGATGTTTTATCTACGATAGTGGTGACAGTCAGGATTGTATAACGTTCCAATAGAAGCACCAATGTATTATCTGAGACTCTGTAAGTGATAAAGTCGAGAGCATTTTATGTGAAAACACAAGTATTTATAAAGATGAAGCAAAAATTTGAACAGAAGTTTATGAAAATTAGCGAGCACTACGAAAAAATAATAAAAAAAACGTGTTTAATTTTAGTCCGTTTAATTTATTAGTCTATACTTATTTCTATTAATATTACCAGATCATTGTAGACTTGTATAATAATTATGTCACTAAACATTTTATTATTTGGCAGTTCTCCGAAGATAATAATCGTGTGATACCATCGCCGCAGCGGAGGCGAGGTAGAGGCGTGTAATTGAAAAAATAGAATGATTGATCTGAATCGCTTAATACGCGTCACACCATTGCCTGCGGCGAATAAGTCAGACACATTGCTACTACAACAGCTATGAGTCACAACTCACTACATAAGCCGCATCGCAGAGCTCCCGTCAACTTTTTGTATTCAGCGGACACTTCAAAAGAATCATCACGTGTGGTTACTACGTCAGACAGATAATCTCCTTGGCTTCGATTCATGATGCTCTCGAGACGAAACCCAAGTAACGAGTATAAACTAGCCATTGCGAGACACGACCTATGTCAAAATATCCTGATTAATACAGCATATGGCTAATTCCGAGCGGACAATTTATGTTCAACCCACGCGCACTGAAATATGGCGTTCGCTTCTTTCAACCCTTTTATGTTGAGGATTTATTGAAGCGTCTTTCAATGAATCCTTCCATACACACCCGGTATACCCCTGCCCGTTTGATATTATAACTCATATTTATCGTGATCTATGACACAGAGACGTGGCCGCGGGCCTTGCGCGCCACGCTTCGGAGATTACAAATCTAAATGTGCGCACTATTTATAGAACATTTAGATAGCGACGAAAATATAAAGTAGACCAAGCCACGCATGAAAAATACATAGGGGGCTACGTTTCTGGGATACTTTGATGCAAACACAAAAAGTGTAAACATCATATCATATCGAGTACAAATTCCATAAACAGATCGAGAAGAAGTGTAGGACGGTCGTCGCCAATACATTTCTCCGGCGAAGAGTTTCTGGCGCATGGCCAATGTTTCCGAGAAAATGAGAGAAGGTTATGAGATGTCCCATCTCTTTTTTTATATGCCTAAATCGTGTCAGAGATTATATTTTCAAATGTTTTTTGGATGTAAAGAGACGCCCAGCGAATACCCGAGAGAAATAGGTGTTGAGAACACATCTGGCAACGGTCACGTAGTCAAAGATTGGGCGGGAGTGGCAGAGATGACGATTTCTTGGCACCGCTTATTGTTATGGAGTCGATCGATGTTTCTGTAGGGACAAGTAAATAATAATGGTGGCCGTCGTCATAAGGAAATTGCTGAAGTGATCAATATGCAATGAGCCTGTCAAGTGCTGCTCTGAAGTTGATTGTTGCATCCTGATTGACGCCGGCGCCGCAGCCACCCTTCTTCCTTATTATGGGTGACAAGCGCCTATAGGCGAATATTTGCAAGGCGCATTGCACCCATAAATACACATGCTGTATTGACATAAATATCAATATGTTCTCACGCAACATGTCGCGTTGTTTATCAGTAAGTACTCGAAGTGAGGTTAATTAAATAGTTACGAGAAGTAGATAACACTGCCGGCTATTTATAGAGACCGGGCCACCTTATCGTCCTGAGCCATCTGATAGCGAATCTATCTACGACACCTAATCGGTGGCCGTACGATCGCTTCAATTGCCTATTAATTCCATTGATGACTGTATAAAAGTGTTTTTATGTTACTTTGACACGATAAAAAACACCACCCTATTTTAAGATCTATCGGACAAGCCGGAAACGATGTTTTAATAGTAGATACTATTGCATAATAATAAAGAAAGATCATCAAATAGATTGCAATATTGTTTGATGTCTAGCTAAATTTATTCAAATGTGGTAAATAATTTGAGAACAGATTTTGATTAAATTCGCATTTAATTACAAATAACATAAAATTCAATTATGTGCTAAATAAACCAGAAAATAATGATGCGTGTCAAGTCATACATAAGACGAGTCCTAGAAGGACTTTTTGTTTTTGCGAGCTTTATTTATAGAAGAACACTCAAGAGTGCGGTATGTAAATGCAACTTGTTAACCAATGTACAGCCAACTGCTTGTCAAGTTACCGTGCATGGAATAATGTGGCGGTAGAGCGGCAAATTTTCAAAATATTTAGGTAGATTAATGTGCTGGTAACTGTATCCAGTAGTCGCTAAGTAAGTATATGCTGGGATAATCACAGGATATAACAGCCAAATTAATATAAGAGGGTATTTTATTCTTCGTATATACGTTACATACGTACGAAGAATAAAATACCCTATAGTACGGAAATTAAATAAAAGCGACCTGTATGTGGTGGTACGCCATCTTTGCTAGCTAATTTTCAGTTTTATTTGAGAATAGTGTGCCTATGAAAATTGACCTACATTTTAAGTTTTTTCGTTTTGTTTATTCATATTATACATTTCTTTCGTAAGAATCACTACTAATGAAACACCATTGAGATATTCTCTCTCGCATCTGAACTTGCATTTTCCCGGCTGCATCCCCAGTGGAACACCATTGAGATATGACTTATCGTTAGCAGAATTGACACCGATTAGCCATTCAGTATACACGTGTTGTTATCGAGGTGCTAATACGCTATCCCATTAAACTTTGAACATACCACTAATCAAGTAAATGATACTCAAAATAGTTTTTTGTTGGGAATTTTACCAGTTTACTTAATGACATGTGTAATTTTAAGCAGGCTTATTAGTAAAGTCACTTTTTTATTATCCAAATGTTTCAAGTTTCTCGATTATGCGAGTAATTGTCTTATGTACAATACAAATGTATCTATATTTAAAATACTTTCTCTAAAGTACACATCTAATATGTATTCCTTTTTATAAGAACATCTTCCTTAATATATCTACGTAGGTACATATAAATCCTAGTAAGTTAACCCTACTTTCTTATTTTCCGTTTAGCTAAAAAGTCCAAAAATCTATGACTTCGTTGAATATATTTTTTTTATCAATATGTTTGAAATAAGTTTTGGCTATAAGTTAGTGGGAATGATAGATAGATAGATCAACACTTTACTGAACCATTCACAAAAATAACATACAAAAAGAGACAACAGTAAATACAAAAATGATTGTACATAAGAAAAGATGAATACCATAGAACTTGAACCTTAAGTTAAAGCATAACCGCATAACTCTGGATCAGATTAAACTTCACAGCGAACATCAAGTAGGCTGTCTCGTTGCAGAAATGTATCTATTACTATGTAATTCAAACAGTCATAATGTTGATCTTTAGAGAAGCTTTAATAACGACATGTAGTGGGATGTCACGTAACTTAGATCATATCCCCACAAAATGGAGATTACAGAAGAGATTAAGGATAATATATTTGAAAATTAGCGATAAGCCTTTGCGCTCATTTTTGTATTTACTTTTGTTTCTACTTTGTATATTCTTTCTGTATATGGTGCAATAAGTGTTGATCTATCTATCTATCTATATCAAATGAATATCATTATTTATTTTATAATTACAATTAATTTACAAATATTTTTTTAAGTAAAATATACATAAAAAAATTATGATAAAGATACAGATTAGTCAATAACTATCACTAATAAACTATAAAAAACAACATAAATCAATTGCCCCTTAAGGTATCTGGTGCAAAGGTGCCCAGTACTACATTACAGGATGACAAAGGCCATCCTTTGCACCAGATACGACCCGGAGCGGGAAATCAAATATAATGGTTATTAATATTTGTAAGAAGGTACACAAGTAAAAGGCTAGAGCTGACGTTGGTAAAATATAATATCACTGCGTTCAGCCACATGCGTAGTTATAATCTGTGGTTCAGCCGAGCTTGTTAAATTCTCCATAATTCAAAGACCGACTATAAAAGGCATATAATCAGAAACAAGCTATAAAAATTATGTTTATTAAAGCAATATTATTTACGGTTTAATTAAAAAAATAAGTTTTATTGAATAAGATTTCCTTTCTCGAAAGATGGAACTTTCTGTGGTAGCTACTTACTTTATAGTTCGTCTGTCAGCCCGTGTAAGGTTTAGAAGTCGTTATTATTATTTTTTTGCACGGCTAAGTATAGAAGAAAGACTAACTATTAAAATTGTGTAAAAATAATTGGTATGCACAAAGTGTGGTTTTTGTATACGATGTAGAGTCACGTTGGATAAGTTCCTTCTTCTGCACATTCTCTACATTATAACTTGCGTGTAGTTCTTAATCCAGTAATAACATGTTAGGGAAAACCGTAATTAATATCTTCGCCAATTTCAATTTGCATAATAAGGACTCATACCTGAATGAAATCAATCACTCTTGGAATAATAATTAATAGTAAGCGCATGCTCTTATTACTTCTAAAATCTTGCGCAGGTTTCTGAGATATTAATAATAGTAAATTCAGCGCGGACGAAGTCACGAGAAAAGCTAGTTTATAAATTTAAAAAGCTTTGTGCATAAAATATTATGAATGAGCAACAATAAACATTTTTGCTCATTCAAAATAATAATCGAAGTCGCGGGAAAAGCTAGTTAATAAACAATCTTTGTAGAATAAAAACAAAAACAAAAAAATGCTGTGTTAAAATAATGATGGCCACTATATAGCTTTGTTTGGCTTTGTCAAAGAAAAAATACACTATGGCTTTGTCATGGAAGTAATAAGTACTTTGTACTACTTCCATGGTCATGAAGTACTTACATAGGCTTTGTTTAATAAAATTTGAAAATAGAATGAACCTTCGAATCATAGACAAAGAAAATATAAAAAAAGTAACTGAAACTTTGACATGAAACTAAAGTTATGGCGGGTACAACTTACGTACCTAATCATTTTATTAATCATCGTTTTATTTTCCTCGTAGAAAGGTGTTGTATTAAACATTATGACAGATTATTACTCGGAAGAAATTGCGATTTCCAACGTGTTAGTCTGTGTTCCTTTCTTCTCTTAGTATGCAATGTAAATAAATTAAAAACATTTTTTTTTTGTTTCAGAATGTCAATTCGGCAAGCAACCGAAAGAACTTGGCAGTATGTGGTACGCAGACTTGGGTCCACCATTCGGGGTCATGTACTGCATCCTCTGTGAATGTGCACCGGTATGTAAAAGTAAAGACATTCTTATGACTTTACTCGTTTCTTATTTGATCAGCAGAACGAATTTCTTACATATCTGCTTTTTCATGTATATACATAATACATATACTACGAAGAATAGCTGCCATTTATTGAAAACATTACGTATCTACCTATTTATTTGATTTTATCTCTTACTAGTGCCCCGCCCCGGCTTCGCTCGGAAGGTACGGTCAGATGCAGAGAACCTAAACCTAAATATATCTCTTGGTCAGGTCTCTCTACATCTGACTATACATACAAAAATAAATTGTAGCATGTCACTCAAGTATAATGTAGCTTTCTATTGGTGAAATAATTTTTAAAATTGGTTCAGTAGTTCCGAAGATATCCGAAGATATCGGCCTGTGGTGTGGCCCTAAAATAGCACCAACCCATCTCTTCCCGTGGGTGTCGTAAGAGGCGACTAGGGGATTAAAAACACCGGAGGATGGGCAGCAGCATCATTCCGCGTACTATGCCATCACACTGCAATCGCCAACCCGCCTGCCAAGCGTGGCGATTACGGCAAAACCCTCCATGGATATAATCCTTGGGGAGGCCTTTGTCCAACAGTGGACGTCTTTCGGCTGAGAGGAGTTCCGAAGATAACTCCCCTTCAAACAAACTTATAAACTTACAAACACTTCTTTATAATATTAGTATGAGTAGTATGAAGTATTTTGATTTTTTTTTCTCGCCTAATGTTTTTACCACGAAAGAAAACAGTATCAATATACGCGCTTTATAAAAGCTTTTGTTTTGTACAATTTCCCTCGCCTTATCTGACTTATCTGAAGCAATCCATTTCAATTTTATAAAAGTTGCTTTTTACACGACTGACCAAAAAAGGAGTGTTATGTTTTCAGGGTTCATGTATGTATGTATGTAATTTCTTTATTCCACCATAAGTCCTGAACGGCTTAACAGATTTTGATGTGAGAGGTATTGTTAGATTCCTTGCATAAGCCCGAATGACATAGACTATGTAAGTTGTCAGTCGTGTTTTTTACTTTTAAATAATTAGCTTGTTGTATTAAGTTTACAAAAATCCGCGACGCACAAAATGCGCCCAGATCTTTATTTCAGCATACATACATAGTTATATCTCATTATTAATTTGCTTGTTTTATTCTTTTAAGTGGAACAATGTTCCTCATATTGTATTTTAATAAGGTCAACTGTTTAACGTCATGTCGTTGATAAATAAATTAAGTAACGTGTGCGCATGAGTAGTGAACTATATCGGTTGACAAGATAAATCTCTGTGATTATGCCAATTTAAGAAGAGAACATTCAGTTGATTGAAGCAAATTGAATGAACTAATTCCTTACTCTTTTATATTTCCCTATTCGTTTGTCATAATGTGTTCGCGACAAGTAATATTTAATGTTGTACACAAATGTGTTGTACATACATCATCAAGATATTTTTATGGTTTACTTTCATGTTTATACTTAATTCAACACAGATCGAGATTTTATATATTTTTATAAGTATTTAAAAAAGATCAAATCTGTCTTTTATTTTGTGATTATTTGTAATTGCTGAATCAAATTTATTTAGCAGAAATTTTGTTTTCATATAATGGATGGTTCCCACGGCACAATGTTTAGGTATTACTTATATCGATTAACTCTGTTTAACCCATTGAAATAGACAGATTTCTATGGTTAATCATATGGAATTTACAAGGATAAATTTAATAACCGTAGGTAATTTAATAAAGTAGGCATCTATAAATTTTATAGGTAGCTACTTAATTGCAATTATTTAAGATATAAAATTTAATTGCAAAGAAATTTAGCAATTAAATTTCAACTTTTACACAAATCATTTTCATATTGCAACTTCTTAATACCCAGAATGCCCAGAGTCAGTTGGAGTATTTAGCCTATTATATAATTCTCTTGTGTTAATGTGTTAAATTTAATAGGTTACGAAATTAAGGCTATCAGATCAACACGTTGAATTAATACCTGTATTCATAAAAACTTCGCCGACCGCAAACCAGTTGGACACGTAATTAAATTCATTCATAAAAGATATTTGGAATAATTTTATTTTTAATATGAATATGTGATGCAGGTGCAAAAGAAGCGGCGTTTGGTGGCGAAGGTCCATTGTCGAAATATCAAGAAGGAGTGTCCGGTGCCTTCGTGCGATGAACCAGTGCTCTTGCCTGGGAGGTGCTGCAAGGTGTGCCCAGGGGATCTCGCCAACTGTAAGTAATCTCTTTAGTACAATATTTATAGTCGTATCTTTCATCACTATCACCGTCAGCCTTCCATGACCCACTGATCGGTATAAGCCTCCTTTTGTCTGCGCCAACCTTCTCTATCCTAGGACATTGCAATCCATTTCTTGCCAACAACATTCTTTATATCGTTGACCCATCTTGCTACAGGGTGTCTTACGCTTCTCCTATTTATAGAGTACCACTCGGTTACAGCCTTACTCCACTTACCATCGTTCCTTAAAGCCAGGTGTCCCGTCCTGTAATTTTCATAGGGTTCATGTATCTTATATAGGAATTCCTACAGGAAACAAAGTTTCGTGAGAAGTTACCTTGTTTTAGCCATGAAGTTGGTGTGTGTGCGCGACTCATATTACTTAAGGGACTCTATACCATGAGCTATGGACTTCAGTCGTCATTGGTTATCTGTAGCGTGCGAGACGTTTCTGTGTATTATATTTAATTATACGGAGTTGTCGGAACATTTTGTGTCTATTATTATTTTCGCTATGAGCCAGGCTTCACAGGAGCCCATGTCCACTTTCTTGCTAATTGAATAAAATTGGGTCAAAAATAATCATTGTGTGAAGAATAAAGAGTTTTCATTAGCTGTGATGTTGATCTGATAGTGAAATATTTTCACCAATCCAAAATCATCCTTAGTTGTGCAAGTGCACTACTTAATTTTATATTGACGATTTTTGCCTCATTTTCCTCAAGAAATAAATAGAGCTGCTGTCAAAACGGCAATTTATTAATAACAGTAATCTATTAACAATTGAATAAGACAGCCCAATAACTAAGAATACCGATAATATAAATTGTAATTAATTGTTTTGAGGGAATAAGAAAAACAAAGAGAAAAGAGCATCGCGATTGCGGTAGTCGGCTCTACTCTATCGTAGACTTTGTAGACACAACACACGAACGCTACAGAGGTATAGTTCTTGTAGTGTAGTATAGGTTGACTAAAACTCATCACCTCAACTGGTTTTATTTGTTATTTTAGTATTTTTTTTATTATTGCATGCGAATGGAGTTCTACGGAAACTACCAGTAAAAAAATCATGTATCATCTAGTTAAAATAAAAGGGTCACTCACGTACTGTAGGTTGGTGGTTGACGACTAAAGTTTCGAACTTTTGGAAGTCCATTTTTAAGAGGAGTCTTGAGTATGTGAATGAGTGAGTGAATCTATGAATAGTCATATATTTGCTCGGAATCTTCAAGGTAATCTGAAATTAAATTGATTACATAAGTAATTTCCACTACTTGTACATAATTTTTGTACCTTTGTGCAATAAAGTTTTAAATAATAAATACACAGTACTTATCCACGGCACAACATGTAGTTGTAATAGTTTCTGTCGTTTGAAATTTTGTAGAATCATTGTCATTATTTGAGTGAGTCTACAAAATTAGATCAGTAATCATTTGATCTTCAAATAAGTGTATCTAACTGAAATGAAAATGATTTTATTTAAATGGGCTAAAAATAGCACTAAATGTGCTATTTTTAATCGCCGTATACTTGTTTTTTAGTAAGTTGACGTCATAAAATTACTTAAAGCTAAGGTTACTACCGCCTCCAAAGCGCAAGTGGAGAAAAGGTGGCGTAACAAACTCATTTGCTGCATTTTCTCCAAAGATGTCATTTCGTATACATCGCATAAAGATTTATTTCTGTATCTAGTGTTTTTAGTAGAGCTGGACAGTATTAATGATGCGCGGGCGCTGCAGCCAGATCGCGTATTATGCCTTTAATTAGGCTGCCGGCTACCACCGATCTATGTTTGCTTTAGACAGAAACCTGATAATTTAATTGAAAACACGATTATAATGAAGACAAGTGGCTTGATTGCCGACAACCACTTAACTCTTACGACACAGTACAAATTTCAAAACAACGTGATATTCATTATTATGCTCTCCATGATATTCCATTTTCTAAATTAATGATGTCACTTTTGTAAGACTACATCTAAAGCTACTGATGTCATGCCTTTTACAGCTGGACGCGTGACACTTTTCGGCGACGGTTTATTAGAAGGTAATAAACACGTCCATTTAGCGATAGAAGATTTTCGGCGTCTTGATGATATTAGCAAGCGATGATTTATAAGTCATTCTGTCGTCTCGATTATATTGGAAACATAAACCGACTCAACAGGTTGGTGAATCATGCGCCATCTGTCGCGTAAACTATCCTCACATGTAGAAACCAACTGGACTTTTGGGCGAATATTCTTTGATGACTATTAATATGCAGTTTTTTTTATTACACGTTCCGCTCATGTAACCTGACACTACCCCTCCTCGTTTTATAAAGTATGATTGAAATTATTAATCGCGTTTTTAACAGAATAGAAATAGTTGATTTATGAATTAATAAATTGCAATATTTGGCAAAAATATGAACAAAATACGTTTCTAATAAAATTTTATTATATAATCTTTGATAATCTTTAAATATAATACAATTCGTGAATCATTTCATAAGTTATTGGTAACTTATGTCCATTTCCAATGGTCATTCTGTTGTCATATAGATCTAATCTTCAAGTTTTACAACTTTTGTAAGTTCAAATTACTGATAAGCAGGCAAAAGTTAAATTTATCTATCTTAGCGTATTGTAAGAGTAAGTTTTTTTGATTGTCATCGTTCATCATTCCATTAAGTAGGTGCGTGTTTTTTGCCGAATCGGCAATTTGCCGACTATAAAAGGTAATTGTGGAATGTACTGGTAAGAAAGTATGCGTATGCAGTGACAGGGTCTGGCGATGACAAATGACGGTAGATCGGCGAGTAGCGGCTCCCACGACTCTCATCAATATACATAAAGTATAGTGATGTACAGAAGAAGCGATTTTATATGTGTTTGTACCAGTTTCACATATGATAATGTGATATTAAAATTTCACGTACTCACAACTTAACAAATTGCTAAATTAGTGTTTATAGGTTGCAAATTAGACAGTTTTTGAGTGAACGATATTAAAATAAGTCTGTGATCGGAAATTAAATGGCCTGTCTATATAATATATATTTAGTTTTTGGCAGGTATAACATGTAACTTTTTTCTTTGGATTGAATGGAATTTATAATAAACGATGTGATCCTGTTAGTTCTGGGGCGCCGCTGGTTGCCGACGCCGCGTCTGCCTGCCGCGTCCAGTCATTAGGACTATATCGAGAGCATTACAATGGCATTACTCAGATGCACCGGGAGTGGTGCAGAAATGGCACGCGCTGCCCCCCCTGCGCCCGCGCTGCTGCAAATAGCTGCTGGTGATGGCTATTCCGGGCGCGGCCGTCGACCCGCCGCCGCGACGCCGTCTGCTCGCCTTTTTAGCGAACTTACAACATACAGTTTTTTGCGAACAAATATCGACGATGTCAACGCACCTTAGGTTACATACTTCAGCTTCAGGCGGCGGGAAAAGCTCGAGAAAATTTTATTGAATCATTTCGAGTTGTAGGTATGTGCGGTAATTTCAGTCTCTTTTAGTTCAGTTTAGGATATTTATCGTTTTCTCTAGAATGTCTATTAATTCTATTACATACAATACTCTTATTAACTTCAATTCAAAAGTTACACCTTTAAAAGATTTGTATAAAAACGACATTTTTGTAAATTTAATTATATCTTCATTTCTATCTTTAGTACTAACTGCATTTAAGATGCACCAAAATCCAAAATAAGTATATCTTCATAACCTGTTGAATCTCAAAATTTTAAGACTGTTTGAGCTGAGAACTAACGTGACTAACATAGAACACAGTACGAACGAACTACAGTTGATCGAAGACCAAAAGAGAAGAAAATATTAGGTTAGCTTTCAAACTTATATAGCCCGTACTGCAATAATAACTTCCATATAGTATTATACACGTAGTTCCATGAAGACTTTCGAATCAATTCATCAAAACGATTGAATGAGTAAAGTTAATGCTGTGTAAAACCCGCGGCATAGGCACGTCGAAGCGGCAGTAAACTCTATCTCAGCCTCGTAACTATAAAATGCATCAAATCTGATTCACTGATGCCTTTATGAGAACTCCCTGGCCGTCGGCCGGGAAATTGCTACAAAACATGCAACATATAGAAATATAGCCCATTTGTCATTCAGTCACTCATATATTTTTCAGAAGCTTTTATAGTCACATGGACAAGAACATAGCTCTTAAATAGGAATAAGAATAAGGATTTTCTATAAAATTAATGGTCGTGCACTTATCCATTAAAGAGTTCCCCCATTAAAAGCTGATCCTTGGCAACTAGGTCATGCTTACCATATTGCATTGTCATTGATATTGAACCAACATGCCATTAAGTGGTCCCACAAGCAGGACAAATTAGTACCAATAGAAGTAAAGTAAAAGGGCCAAGGGAAACAGATAAATATACCTTCAACTTGGTGGTTAAAGAAGTGGTTCTAATTCCAAGATTTGCCCCAAACTAACATACCGACTAACACAGTCAGTTCAGTAAAAAAAATATGTTTAAAGGATAAATAAATCGCACATCATATTTTATATTTGTATCAGAAGCCTCTATTACAACTGGTATATTTGCTTGGATACCATTAAAGTCCTTTTTAAGCGTTAGCTTTATACTTTCGATAATTTTTCTTTTGCTGTATTATATAGTTTATCGTGCTTTTAATAAATCCGAAGTACAATACGAAGTCTGTAAAGTTTATATTTTTTAATTGAATCCCGCCAGGTGTTGGTGTAATAAAAACAATTTTTTTTTCGCAGTCGACCGTAAGATAGTTACTATAAAAGCACTTGTCTTCTCCAAAAATCTTGAGTGATTTTGAAAAAAATATTTTGCCCTTTTTATGTCAATATTGATGTGATAAAGACTTTATGTAATTTTATTTTGAGACATTATGTAATTTTATTTTAAATTTTTATCAGAGAGATCGAATAGGAATACTCTGTCATAGTGGACCAACGAAAACATGAAATACAGTTGACCTTATTGATGCTTTTCTTATGATCCTGTCCAGTAAAGTAACTTTAGTCAGTCGAACACGCTGTCGGTCCATTAGGCAGCAGTGCCCAGCGGCTCAGTCAATCACTGGTGTGTCTAATTCAGTGTGGTGTTTGTGCCTCCCAGGAATGTGTTTTGTGCACGCCGATGCGCACAATCGACGTTTTATTCGCATGAAGTTGCTTCTTTGTCTTCGCAATGCATTCTGCCATTTTGTTTAAGAAATACATTTCTCGCTTTTTTTCCAAAAAGAAAAAAATGTTTTGACGTCACTTTATTGTGTTGTCTCTGAATTATTTTTTTCTAGTTATGTACTCCAGAGGATAAAAGAGCTCTCAATAACTGCATAAAATACTTAAAACAACTGATCGCAGAAACTGAAAACGCATCTGTTGAAGCAAATATACAGTCGCTTACTGCTATTAGAATAAGTGACTACTCACTCTGGAAAGCCTGTAAAAATGTCAACCAACCCATAAATCCAAAACCGCCTATACGTCTGGAGGGGAACAGATGGGCTAGATCCAAACAAGAAAAAGCGAAACCATTTGCTCAACATGTTGCCGAAGTATTTGTTCCAAATGAATCCCATTCGGCAGTAGGGCAGGAAGATATTAATGAAATCCTACAACGAGATCTACAACTTGAACTCCCATTAAAAGCTGTAATACCAAGAGAGTTATCAACAATTATAAGTCTATTGGAGAATAAAAAGCCCCGGGATTTGATTTAATAGATAAAATAGTACTCTCAGAACTACCTCGAAAGGCAATAGTGTTTCTTACCACCTTATTTAATTGTACCATAGGAGTAGGCCACTTCCCTGCGGCTTGGAAAGTCTCGCAAGTCATCATGGTACATAAAGTGGGGAAACCAATTAATGAGATAACATCCTACTGACCCATAAGCCTATTGCCTATTGTAGCTAAACTCTTTGAAAAAGTGCTCCTGAAACGACTCACATAAGCGGTGATACCAGGCCACCAATTCGGTTTTAGACCGCAACATGCCACTACTGAACAAATCCACAGAGTGTGCAAAAAAATTAACGACAGACTTGAACGTAAAGAATATGCTCGACTGCGTTCCTGGATGTCCAACAAGAATTTGACAGAGTGTGGCACAAAGGACTCTTGTGCAAAATCAAACTCCTCTTACCTCACAGTTATTATCCTATCCTTAAATCCTATATCACTGATAGAATATTTCAAGTAAAAGAACGTACGTCAGCTTTCTATGACATATTTGCCGGAGTTCCACAGGGCTCAGTCCTGGGACCTGTTCTGTACACAATCTTTACGGCTGACCTTCCTCAATCACCAGACGCTGTCATTGCTACCTATGCAGATGATACGGCAATACTAATCTCCAGCAAAAATGCTACAGACGCGTCAACAAAACTGCAAAGCAGTCTCACTGAGGTCGACGAATGGCTCAGAAAATGGAGAATCAAAGCAAACACTAGTAAATCCGTGCAAGTCACGTTCACTTTGAAAAAAGAAACATGTCCCCCTGTGCAGCTTAGAGAGCTTCCACAAGGCGACTCAGTGAAATACTTGGGTTTGCATCTAGATCGCCGAATGACTTGGAATAGACACATAGAATGCAAGCGAAATGAAATCAACTTTAAATAAAGAGGGTTGTCCTGGCTACTAGAAAGAAATTCCAGACTAAGCACTGACAACAAGCATTTGATTTATAATTCTGTTATAAAACCAGTCTGGGTATAGGGGATCCAGCTGTGGGGAGCTGCCAGTGCCACCAACATTGAGAAAATACAGAGAACACAAAACTATATTCTGAAACAAATTTGCGATGCACCGTGGTACATACGAAACTCAGAAGTTCACCAGCATCTAAACATATCTACTGTGAAGGATGAAATAAAAAGCCACGCAAAGAAGTACAAAATCAGACTGGAAAACCATCCAAACTAGCTCACCCAACAACTCACCATCTCAGACTGCATAAACAGACTGAAGCGCCGTAGAATCCTGGAACTAAGGAGCTCGGATTGAGCTCCAACTATAAGTAAAAGTTATTCCTGCTGGGGAACAACTTACAAGATCTCGCAATCACACAACACATCTGCTCATAGCCAAAAGGGCTGATCGCAAGATTCGACATAGAAAAAAAAAAGTTATGTACTCTGAACCACATCTAAATTAAGCCGTTTTAGAGATATTATTATAATACCTAAGTATTGGAATATTCAAAATTTGAAACATCACAAACTCCCATCTTTCTATATTCCTGGTTTGTCTTTAGGCCCACTTTATTTTAATTAGCACGATAAACTATAATATTACAGCAAAGCAAAAATTTTATAAAAATATTGAACATATTTACAAGTAAGTATATGTTGCTTCGCGTACCTTTGTTGCTTTGGACTTTATAGAGCGAATATGGACCGCAAGTGTACTTATTATGTTAATGTCGGCTAATGAGGGAGTGTTAGGTGAATGCGGTTAGTATGCAAGCCTATCGTGAGTAATAGCACAAATAGCGTGGTTTGTGGTGCAAACGCTGCGTGACTTGGCGTGACCGTGCGGCATGCGCGGGCGCCCTGGCTGGTCCATTCTGATTTACCTTAAACATTAATCTTTTGACATAAATAGAGTACGCATTGCAATCGTATGATAAATCGCAATGATTGAGTAGTCATTTACACTAGTCAATTGCAATAAAAAAGTAAATTTTATCAAGCAGCCGATGCACATGAACTAAATTTTCAGAACCAAATACCTTAAAATTTCAGGCAATTTTACCCACAACATCATGAAGTGTAATTTATTACATTCTTATTTATTTGCAAATAAATGTTTCCCTAAAAAGCCTGCAAGCTAGAGACAATGTCGTAAATAAATTTGATTTGAAATATGATGTACTTAGGTACTCTTCATTACAAAA